>APFE031338944.1:0-62868 GCA_000404065.3 Pinus taeda | reverse complement strand
CCTTTAGTGCATTTGCTATCACAATTGTAACAAAGCCCTTTTTCTCCTTTTTCTTCCAATTGTTGTGGTGTAACCCTTGTAGGTTGTGTAAGGCTAGGAGAAACAACACTTCCATATTTATAGTTGTGAGAGGTAGACTTTCTTGTTGCCATACTTTTACTTTCCACTATGTCACGAATACCTTTTACTCTTTCCAATTGTTGTGGTGTTGCTCGAAAGAAGGTGTTGCTCTTTGTATCCTCATAATGTGCTATCATTTCCTCCATGAGAATTGACCACATAACAAGTTGTTTACGAGAATAAATCCCTTTATACCATAAAAATTGATCTGGTTCTAAATATGAAGATGCAATACATACCTTTTGTAATAGTGGTACACCATGTAGATCAAAATATTGGTCCATTTGAAGTATCCAATTTACCGGATCCTTGCCATCAAACTTCCTCATACTTCTTTTTCTTAATTTTAGGAGCTCGATGTTGAAACAACCGTAACTCTATACTTTCAGATCTTTAAGTTCTGAAATTGTGATTTGTAGTAGCCCTCTATGTCCTCTTTCTAATGCCACCAATCTGATCCAAATTGGATTCTCCGAGGAAGAGTTATGCAAAATCTCCCACAGTGACCTGATTATAGACTAGTTCAGTAGAGCGAACTTGTACGACGTGCCACGAGTCACTGTTTCGACCTTTGGCTCTGACAAATATATACAAGAAACTACAGTCTGTCCTCTTTCTGTAATTCTTACGAAATTTCAATTAGATGCTCAAAGAGAATGTTATGACGATTTTCCTCAGGTCACCTGTTTGGAATGAAATTTAGGAGTCTGCAAGAAGGCCAACGTTCTCAAATCATATCTCCACAAATATAGTGCGAACAACTCTGAAATTTAGACCTGAGATTCAACGTGATTTCATCTCAAATGGTTTTTTTTTTTAGCTTTTGAAACATCACAGAAAAACATTATAGCGAAAATGCCACGATGACCTGTTTGGAATGAAATTCAGGACTCTGCAAGAAGACCAAATTCCTTAGATCATATCTCCGCAATTATAGGGTGAACATCTTTGAAATTCGGACCCGCAATTCAGCACGATTTCTCTCAAATGGGTTTTGTTTTTAGCTTCTGAAACATCACAGAAAAAAGTTATAGTGAAAATTTCACGATGACCTTTTTGGAGCAGCGAAACCCTAAAATACAATGCTCTGATACCAAATGTTATGAAACTAGCTCAATAAAAGATAGAAAAGATAGATCAACGCCTTAGAATTCAGCCTCTTTGAGGGGGCAACCTCCTTTACATTACATAAATGAACAATTCTTGGATGATACAATGAAAAGACCTCCTTTATATATATAGGAGTCTAAGGGGTCATAATATAATCGGAGCCGACATAACAATAATAATGTAAGGGCACAATAATAACAATAGTGGGCTTCTATGGGGCACAATAGTAACAATATGGGAACTACATGGGTACATCAATATAATAAGGGGGTTGTACTAAAAACAATAAGGGGTTACTCTAGTAGTATAGGGGCCTAAAAAAATATATAATTTTGGGAATTTAGAAATATACTAAATAGAATAAAATATTCTTAAAAGTATATACCCATGTCACTTGTGTAAACTATGGAGGTATTATATCCTCGTTGATTCCTTCGTTTGTACTGCTAACTTAAAATTTGAACATAAAACATAGAGCCACACCATAAAATTTATGTGACTTAAATTCATTTGCAATTTCAGGCAAAACATATATATAAATATTAATACCTGTGGTTCCTGTACATCAACATGTTCATGACACAACAATTATTCCATTGAGTTTAAGTATTGATCATTTAAAAATTATGAAAATTGCATAAGTTCGAATAAATATATACATGATATTTGGAGACAAAATGTGTATATAATTCAACACAATAAATTTATGTAACATGCATTATAACTAATATTATAAATGTGATTTTATAGTTCATTAATCAAAGGTTGCTACAACTTACCTTGTCAGTGCTATAAATGTCTCAAGCCATGAATCACTCACAATGATCTCTACAAGATGATGCATATCTCTCGAGATCCGGTCAATCCATATCTCTCAACACCTCATCTGAATCACTAACTAATTGTGGTATCTATTCCTTAGTCTCTGAATGTCTCCTCTTCCCTAATCCAACTACCACCCTCTTAAAGTAGCTTGAATCAACTCCCTAATCTTCTCCCTTGCCTAAGATGTTGTGTTGGATGCAGCAACAAGCTCATCCGGAAGTGAAACCACTCTAGGTTGTCGAGGTGCTAAATAAGGCATTAGAACCCCAAATCCAACAATTTTCATAACATAAGGTCATTCATATGTATGACCTCTTCTAGATCCATATAATTTGGATTCTGTATTTGTATAATTGGGATCCATGTGCTCTGGAAACTCGACGTACAACATCCTTGCAAAATATTATGGCACCTCATCATTATTGGGGAAATTCCCATATGAATACATGAACTTCTAATTAATAAATGGTGCAATATTAGGTTCATTGAATCTTCCAATCTTCAGGCATTTTGTGTCTTTAGGTCGCAAGTCAAATAACGACAAGACTAGTTCTTTGATGACCCTGATTTTCACTTCATTATAGGAGTGTCTACCAACAGATAATGATTCCCTCCTATGTATCATGTCCAAAAAAACCTAGGTTCCTTGTCCAACTATGCCATACACCTCCATGAGACTCTCTAAACTATGCAAAAATATTTGGAGACAATATCAAGTACAACTAGAGAGATTGCTACTTTCTAGCTTATTTTGCAATCTTGCGGAATTATCCCTCATCCCATTAACAATAAGCATGGATATGTTGTCTTCCCAAGGCCTATCCTTAGGAATATCTCCAGGATGGGTGTAAAGAGGGTCATAGTTTATATTGCGGGCATACTGTTACACCCTAGAACCCCTCTTGCTACAATAAGGTCATATAGGAGGAGGATGATCGAAACCTGTAACATGTTAAATGTGCGCATATTATTTAAATGTAAATATATTGTACTTGGACAATTCGTATTTAAAAAATGTCTACATTTAAAATTACCTAATGTAAAAACCATCTCATTCTTTGAGCTCCTATTCCGAGCATGATTTGCCCCTTATATGGAAACAAACTCAGAGCTATTACGCCATGTAAAAAACATATAATTGTCAATTGTGCACAAGTATGAGACACATGATAACTTTTAACATTAAACATGTGTTGAAAAATATTTTTGTTCATATTTCACCTAAATGCCCCTCAATGTGTGGCTCATAATCAATATGGTGAAAATGAGTCTCATATAATTCATCTACGGATAATGATATTTTTTTCACATTAAATATGTGCGAAAGAAGAAATTATTCACATGTTAAACATTAAATTTACACCATAGACTTGAACATTTTAACTAGCAGTTGAAAATTTACTTGTAGCACACCCAATAAACCCGTAAGAATCTCTTTTATGCATGAGGGAAGCCTTGTCAATAGATCTATCGGTGGGTATTATACAAAGAATCATATTTTCAATCACAAGTATGATACACATGATAGTTTTTCGTTCATTAAACACGACACTCCAAGATTTCTGTTCAAATTTTACCTAAATCAACTTTATCAGACAGTGGGTTGGTTATCGTAGGAAAATTACTAAAACAAGACAGAAAATGCATGCACGGGTCCAAATCGATATGACTAACCTCAGGATTAACCCTGAACCTATCAACAACAATATTGTTTTGCATTAAATATGTTTCAAATAAGATAATTTAGATGTTAAACATTAATTTTATGGTGTAGAGTTGAACATGTTTACTAGCAATCAAATATGTACTTGTAGCATGCCTAATATACCCCTTGGAATGGCGTCTAATATGTGTGTTGGTACCTAACATTGATCCTCCCATGGATTGACCTTGCAAGGAGTCATTGGAGGGGTTGTCCAATGCCATTGTTCCTATATACAATAGGACTAATTATTAATATTATATTTTCTTTTGATAAATATAAAACTTGGTTTTGATATACAGTTTGTGTTCTTTAAAATCAATCATCATGAAAACATATATTCTATAGTATTTATGGAGTATTTAGTTTATTCTTAAGATTTTTCAAATTTAAAATGTTATAATTAATCATAAATAAATTAACATTTATAAATCGATACTTATCGGTATCACTGCATTGTTGTTCTCCGAGATGGCATTGGAAAGTATTCTTGTTGTCCCGCTGATTTCAAAAGATTCTATTAATTAAGTAGCATCCTAAAGCTGACCCCATTTCAGCTTAAAACGTTTCATCTAATGACCCAACCAAGTTGAAGTTCACTAGGGCGTAAATTAAAGTTTCCTTAGAATAAAAAAATCCCCAAATGGAACCAAACTAAGATACCACTTATTGGATGCTCAATTCATTTTCCAAAATAATGAAGACATGTAGACCCTATCTAGGTTATCAAGTTGATGATGTCTATTGTCATACAAATGAAGAACAAAAATTCAAAATTCCACGAAAGATGAGAATACTGTAGAAATTAGGTTGTAGATTTGCAACTACTCATGAAGTTTTAATCTAAATCACAAGACACAAATCTACAATACTGCTATGCGGAAATTAATTCACAATTTAGAACAAAAATTTCAGATAGGCAAGAAAAAATAATACACATTTAACAAGTATTTTTATTTGGGGAAATCAATCTAGTAAAAACCCCAATTCCTCTTGCATTAATCAAATGAAATAGAGATGTATTACAATTGCTTTTCTCAACTGAGCTCACCTTGCAAGTGCACAACCTATCTCTCTACTTATTAAAGGCCTATGACCCAGAATTAGTCAAAATTTTCCTCGTCTTGAGCTCCTATTTATTTGTGTTGTTCCTTGAGGAATTAGCCCCTATTATTTAGGATATCCCCTCAATTGAATTGTGCAATTCCTTTAGGTTGATCATTTGACTGCATGAAACAGTTGTACACTCAAGCCTAGTCTACATCTAATGTTACACTACCTTGGAATCTCCACCTCAACTGGGTAACTCAAATTGTATGCATGAAATAGCTATTTTTGGATGACTGATTAGTTAACTAAATGATCACTAAGTTTGACTGAAGTCCCATTGCTTATCTGAGTTTCCACTAGTTCCTCCAAAAGTTCAAACTAGTTTAACTGAAAACAACGTGAGATAACTGACCTTGATTGCTAAAAATTAGAAATCACACATGAATAAATAAACTATAACTCCTCCAACTTGAATTTACTGAGTAAACTAGGTGACACAAGCCATGTCACACAATTTAACATCATCCAAGTTGTCTGCTGATGTGGAAATTTGAATTTTCTTAATTTAATCAAGGAAAAATCAAATTGAAAATTTCTTGCTACATTTTTCAACACTCCCTCTTAGCAAGAAAGGGATTATCAACCACCCCTAGCCTGCACTTATGGAACTCAAAATTCCCTCTTAACAAGGCCATTGTGAAAATATCAACATCTTTCTCCTTTGTCGAAATGTACTGCAAAAAAATTATCTACCTCTGCACACAGTCCTGTAAATGGTGATACCGGATATCTATATGCTTGGATCGATTGTGAAAAAAATATTTTTAGGGAGATTGATGCAACTCTAATTATCACAGTATATCACAGTTGGATCCATCATCTAACCAAACAATCCAACAAGTATATTTCTCATCCATATCACCTCACATGCTGCTTGACTAGAAACCATGTATTCTGCTTCTACCGATCTGAGCACCACATATCTTTTCTTCCTGCTGTACCAAGAAAATATTGTGGACCCAACATTGAAAATTCCACCTGATGTACTCTTTTAGTTTGATGGAATCCCTACCCAATCTGCATCTGTGAAGCCACATAACTTCACTCCCTTTGTTTGCATGTACCATAGTCCAAACTGGGTAGTGCCTTTGAGGTACCATAGAACATGCTTAGCTTCCCTCCAAAATAATCTGGTTGGCCTTACCATAGCTTGGCTCAGCTGGTTAACTACATAACACGTATTTGGTCATGTGTTCACAAGATACATTAGTGAACCCACCAACTTCTAGTAAATAGTAGCATCCACTTCCTCATCTAAAGTGGAATCCTCTTTCCTCCAGTCGGTCACTAGAGGTGTCTCCATGGGTTTACAACTGTCTATGTGGAACCTCTAAAGTATCTCATTCACATACTTTCCCTAAGAGACAAATAATTCCCCATCACCTTGCCATACTTCCAATCTGAGGAAGTAGTGCATGAGACCCATGTCCTTCATTTCAAACTCTCTTGTAAGGTCCTCCTTGCAATACCTAATGAACTCTTCATCACTAGTTAAAATCAAGTCATCAAGATATAGGAAAATAATCAACAATTTACCTTTTATCATGATATGATAGAGGTTTGCATCTGCTTCACTTTTGGTGAAGCCCAAAACGGTGAGATAGATATCGATCCTAGTGTACTAAGCATGGGGTTCTTGCTTGATATCGTGCAACACTTGCTTGAGTTAGTACACATGAGACTCCCAATCAAAATTCTCGAAGTCTTCTGGTTTCTCGATAAACATCTCCTCCTCAATAACTCCATTGAGGAATGTTGTTTTCACATTCATCTAGTGGATCTTCCACCCCATCTGTGCAGCTAGAGAAATAATCGATCTAATGGATGAGTACCTTTTTATAGGAGAAAAGGTATCCTCATAGTCAATCCAATCAACTTGAGAGTTTCCCTTGACCACAAATCTGGCCTTTTACTTTTCTATGCTTCTGTCTGCTGCATGCTTTACCTTGAAGATCCATATCGAACCCACAAATGATTTGTCTATTGGTCTTGGGACCACTTCCCAAACATTTTTATTTACAATGGATTTGTATTTCTCCACCATTCCATCAAACCATACCAGTTTCTCTACTTCATCCTTGAAAGAAGATGGATCAGTCTCTACAAGCTCATTCATTAGAGCCATGTAGCAACTGTACCGATCTGGTGACCTTCTTTGCCTGCGCTGATTTGAAGGAACATCCACATTCTCCCTCACATCTTGCACAAGCCTCTCAACTTCCCTAGTCCTTTGTCTGCCTTCTATGGATAGTTCTCATTAAGTGGTTGTCTCCACTCTCTACTCCTCAATGTGTGGATGCTCCACAACTTCTTGAGGTTCCTCCTTTGGAGCTAAAATATCCTCTTCTAGTGGGATCTGAAAGCTCCCTCTCAAGAGAGCACCGCATGGCTTTGTCTTCATCAAATTTTACATCCCTTCACACAAATTTCATTATGAGGGATGATTAGTACACACGGTAGTTCTGGGGATTTTCTGTGTAACCCACAAATACCCTCAAATTTGCTATCAGCTCTAGCTTCCTCCTCGATTCTTTGGAGACATGGCAGTAAATATAGGCTCCAAAAATCATGAACTCCGACACATCTGACTTTCTCCTTGAGAAGGCCTCCTCTAGTGTAGTCATGCCAAGAATCTGTTGAGGACTCCAGTTCTGCAAATAGACTATTGTGTTGCATGGCTCGGCCCACAAATGTAGATGTAGGCCTTGATCATGCAAAATCACCCTCACTACTCCCAAAATGCTACAATTCTTTCTCTCAGCCACCCCATTCTGCTAAGGGTTGTGGGTTATTGTCAACTCTCATCGAATGCATTCTTTTGCACATAAATTTTAAAACTCATTTGACACGCACTCACCTCAATTATCTCTCTTGAGATCCTTCACCTTCTTACCTGTTTCTTTCTCAACCAGTGCCTTGAATTATATGAACTTGGAGAGTGTCACATCTTTATTCCACATGAAGAAGATCCAACAATTCCATGAGAAGACATCAATAAAAATGAAAAAATATTTGTGTCTGGTAGTGGAGGCTATCGAGAAAGGTCCACAAACATCAGAGTGGATGCTTTCAAGGACTACATGTTCTTTGTTGTCCCAATTATGGAATGTGGCTTTTTTGTAATTCCCCAAAGTACATCCTTTACATACATCCTATTGCTCAAGTGCTCCTTTGGGGAGGCATGTGGTTATCTGCTACATGATATTTAAAGAACCATGATGCAAATGTCCAAGTCTTCTATGCCAAAGTTCACTGACATCATGCCTTTACACCTTCTTCACCTTTGTTCTCAATGCAACACAATCCTCCACATCTAGCTTGTACAAGTTCTTCACACAAACCTTGATATGATTCACCTGTCCCAAGGCTATGTGTCTTAGGAATCCCTTTCCTTTGCTGAAGATCACATCATAACCACAGTCTTCCAAAACTGCAACAAAGACAAGATTTTCTTTAGGCCTAGAATGAACATGACATCCTTGAGCCTGACAGGGGAGCCTGAGTCCCTATGATAGGTTATTGTACCAATCTCGGTTGTGATATACCTATTGATGTGCATCTACAAATATTTCTCCTCTAGGTCACTGAAAATGTTTCTATTCCCCGTCATTTGGAATGATGCACTTGATTCCAAGTACCAGACGCTCCCATCACTCTGCTGGCAATGCATGAAATGAGAGTAAAGTCAAGCTCAAACCATGAAGCCAAATCTTCACTTGCCACTCCTTCTTAGGTCTTCTTGCTCGTTTTCTTGTGTGGAAACTTCGTGGCATAGCGCCTAAATTCATGACAATTGAAGCATTTAATTTTGGACAAATCTTTCTTGTTTCCACCTTGACTGGATTCTGGTTTGGATTGGTATTTCTTCCATTTCCCCTTATTTTCCTTTCTAGCTAATGCAAAGTTTTCTTCATCCTCTCCCTTGGATGAGGTCCCATCTTTGGTATTCCATCTTATTTCCTCCCACACCAAATTAGACAATAAGTGCTCCCAACTGGGTAATTTCTCCCTCCCATTCACCAAATCTTGATAGTTGTGCCAGCTCTTGGGAAGGCCTAGAAGGGATAAGGTTACAAAGTCTTCTTTAGGGACATTAACACCAACCCTGCCAATTCCATCATGACACTGTGTAAACTTTCTCAGATATTGTGGAATTGTGCCATTCTTCTTCATCTTGATACTTCAAAGTTTATCCTTGAGCACCAACTTCCCATGTTCACTACTATTCTTGAACAATTTTGTCAATTCTTTACATGTTGCAAATGGAGTTTCTTTTCCATGGATATTCGAGACAATATGATCCTGTACTCCCTCCAAGATGATTCTCCTCGCCTTGGCTACATCTTTCTTCCACTGAGAAAGGTTATGGGCATCATATGCTTGAGGTTTTACAACATCTATCTTGATGTATTCTAGCAATATGTTGTCATCCAATACTTCCTCCATGCAACAAAATTGGAGATGCCTTCCAAGGCATACTCTAGCCTTAGTCCATTGAAGGCCATCTTCTCATCTCTGAAGAGATCATGCTACACTAATCTTCAAATTCGAACCTTTGAGAAACAAATTTAAATTTCCTGCTCTAATGTGAATTAAGTTATTATACCATGTAGAAATTAGGTTGTATATTTGCAACTTCTCATGAATTTTTAATATAAATCACAAGACACAAATTTACACTATTGTTCTGCGAACAATTATTCAAAATTAGAAACAAAAATTTCAGACATGCAAGAAGAAATAGCACACATGTAACACATATTTTTATATGGGTAAATAAATCTACTAAAAACCCCAATGCCTCTTGCATTAATCAAATGAAATAGAGATATATTACAATTTCTTTGCTCAATTGAGCTCACCCTGCAAGTGCACAAGCTATCTCTCTGCTCCCTAAAGGCCTCTAACCGAGACTTAGTCAAATTTTTACTTGGCTTGATCTCCTATTTCCTTGTGTTGTCCCTTGAGGAATTAGCCCCTATTATTTAGGAAAATCCCTCAATTGAATTGCACAATTCATTTAGGTTGATCATCTGACTACATGCAACACCTATAAACTCAATACTAGTCTATAACTGATGTTACACTGCCTTATAATCTCCACCTCAATTGGGTAACTCAAATTCTCTGCATGCAATAGATATTTTGGGTTGATTGATTAGTTAAATGGATGATCATTGACTTTGACTAAAGTCTCATTGCATAACTAACCTTCCACTAGTTCCTCCAAAAGTTGGAACTAGTTTAACTGAAAACAACTTGAGATAACTGACCTTGATTGCTACAAATTAGCAATCACACATGAAAAATTGAACTCTAACTCCTCCAACTCAAATTTACTCAGTAAACTGGGTGACACAAGGCATGTCACACAAGTTAACATCATCCAAGTTGTCTGTTGATGTGGAAATTCAAATTTTCCCAATTAAATAAAGGAAAAATCAAATTGATAATTTCTTGTTGCATTTTTCAACACATACATCATCCTTGTATTTATGCAACAATTTTCCTTTAGAACAATAATCCTCAAGTTCTCTGATAATCACTGAATAAATTGAACTCTATTAAAGACCTCATTGGGATATAGATGGGAATAGATGTCAACCAGACTAGTCTGAGTCCTTGATATCGACCATATATCAAGAATAATTATCGAATTTGTAAAAGGATTTTTTCAGTTGTCTTGAATTTTTAGAATGGTGGATCTTGACATCAAACTAAAGTCAAATTCAATATCACTGGAAACCCATTTTTTGGTGTGCAGATCCATGAACCACTAACACCATAAATAATTTATGAAGCTTCAAAATAATGTTCTTGCAAGAATAGCTAACAAATGAGTGCATATAAATTATAATTTCAATTGAATTTATAGAGGAATGATAGTCCCTACATCACACTTACACTAATTCAATTAATCAAATTTGTTAAGAATCAATCATATTTGGGAAAAACTATATTTTGATTAGTAGTGGATACTGTAAGGAGGCAATGCATATTGAGGGCATGTTGTAACTTGTTATTGATCTTGCTAGAGAATCATGGAGGTTATTTTTCATTGTTGATTATTGGAGGAGGGGGAGCCTATTATTACAACCCAGAGTCAATGTGGACATGTAGAGAGAAAACACAATGATGTAAGAGGGTGGTGCATGCAACATAGAAGAACTATGAGCTTGCAAAGGTGTTGTAGCCAGAAAAAAATGAATGAAACCACAAGAGTTATGAGGCCAAAATACCAAGTGACCATGTTTTTCTTAAAATAAAACAGAAAAAAAAGAAAGAAAGAAGTAAATGAACCTAGGGTTCCATGTTCATTTGGTTGGTGCTTATTTAATCTATATGAAGTACCAATATTAGCCCTCACCCATGCACTAGGCTTAGACTCATCAACATATCTATGTTTAAACCTAAAAAATTGAATGCTTCAAAACAAAGAATATACCCAAGTATGCATATTCACAAACATATATTGCTGAAAGTTCAAACAATGGACCCAAACATTTGAAAATTGAATTAAAAATTACACAAATTTGAACTCTTAATTACATTTATTTTCTATCTATTTTCTATTTAACATTCAAAGAAAAAAAAAGACTTGTCAACCAAAAATCCATATCTTCCTTGGATGGTTCTCAAAACTTTCCTAAAAAAATATTTAGCCTAATTTCTCCTGAAAAAATTGGCATGTATTCTAATACCTATATACCCACTCATACTTTGTGAAGTGAAAATTACGAACTTTACAACTTCCAGTATGCTTATAACAATTATATTATGAAAAGAGAGATGAATTTGTGTGTCAATAAGAATATACTTGTGATGCAAGATTATGTTAACATAATAATCAAAATACCATCAATGTTTGCTACATAAAAGATGCATAGGATGAAGGAATTACTCTAGAAAATAATGAAATAAATTATCATATCAATTTTTTAGAATACCTTCAATGTATTCTTTCACAGTTGCTCATATTTTAGAATATTTTCATTAAAAAACTGTGTAAATAAGTTTTCTTCTGAAATTGTATAATACTTTCAATGTGTTAGTTGACCCATATAGAGGACAATAACTACAAAAACCTATGTTATATAAGATGAAAATGTAGGAGGAACATGTGTCCTAGTGTTAATCAAAGATTGGAGAAGTCGACTTTTGCTGTAATTTAGTTGTGTTATAGGTCTGAACATATTAAATGAGCTTTTCACTTGATTAAAAAGGGGTTATAGATTCTCCTAAATGATTAATCTCCCATAGATACAACCAATTTTTTTTGGAGGTTCAAGCATGTTTCAGTTATCTGAGAAGGATATGGGGTGCTAGTAGAAGAATCACATTAATTGCAAATGCAATTGCCAAATGCGGTTGGAACTAATTTAACTAATAGGTCCCCACTTTTTGTTGTGAATCTAGCATATTGGACATGATGACATGTCCTTCTTGTGAGTTGGAAACACAAGGACAACCGTCATGCAAAGAACATGTCTTGTGCATGCCCAACTCATTGGAAGGAAGTGTCTCGATGTGTCACACTTGCAAGATGAGAAAATGTGGGCCCAAGTCACTAAAACAACACAATAAAGCAACATTTTTTAATGACTCACTATGTGAATAAGGGGAATGTAGATTTCTAACAATGGTGCATCTACATGCTGCCATTATTTTGTTGAGTTTTCATTTCTCAATCAATAATGTTTTTTCTTGATATAATTATAATTCATTTCTGTTACTTTTTAGAAATAAAATACTTTATCCTTTATATGTGTATGTGTTCGTGTCCTATTTAGTATTTACATGTCCCTTCATGTCCCATTTTTTGGGTCTACAAGTCCTCTATTAGATACCTGAATTTGTGTGTCTCTTTATCGCCATGTCACGTGAGATAGGGTTGTGGAATTTTCACTAATGGAAAGCACCATACTAAGTTTGAAAGTTTTTCCTATTACTATTGGATATGCTTTGAATAGGAATTTCATAAAGCTCAAACATGCGGTCACTCCAATGTTCAACCACTTGTGTAGGGCTACAAGCTTTGTAGAAAATGCAAAATCCTTGAATTATACTTTCAAAACTTACATGATTTTCAAAGTAGACTAGTGTTTTTAGCAATCCATCTAGTCCATGAGCCAAGATATATTGTGGTTGGATTGACTTAGTTGGAAGGATGGATAGCCCGCTGATGGAAATAGTGGGGCACAATAGCTTCAAAGAGATAAAACCTCCCCAGACCTACAATAAATAGGTGGTTATAACGACAATGTGTTGAATTTTACTAGAAATGCTTCCATTATAGTGGAATTCATGGTTTTATGTAATGGATGCACAAAAACACCATTCATGTACTGAATGCATAGATAGCATCCCTAGGACACAAAGGCACACCTTATATCTTAGTGATGCACCCAAGATAACATCCCTGAGAATGTTGTTTCTTTTCTATGAATCTATCCCTACAACCACCCCTTCTCCCACTTAAACTAAAAATAAATGTTACATTTATTGTTATCAAGAATTTATCGCTAGGTTTTGGAATATAACTTATCAACAATATCACAATATGTGGAAAATATCATAAATTATTGGGATTTTTTTCTTTTAACTTTTAAAGCAACAACAATATCAAACAAAAATATTGCTACATAAATATGAAAATAAAACTGATATACAAGATATATAAGATGTTAGGTGGTGCATCAAACATTAATGTTGAATATGATATCTATTTTGTGTCATAAGTCCTCATAAGATGATACAAAATCACATTTAAAAAAATAAAAATAAAAATAAAAAAATTCTCATGAAATGAATCATGGCAATGAAAACAACAAATTTTCCCTTGTTTGCTTTATGGAAAATGGTCACAACATCATTAGAAGTAGGTATCCTAACTCACATTTGTAAAATTATCGCAATAATTTCAAAACCTCAAATTATCACGACATATACTTGAAATAATATCTCCACATCAAATTTTGGCAATATTATCATGATAAATGTAACATTGCAAAAGAAATGCTAAGAAAGATTATAAACCAAGCCTAATGACTAACTAATTCCACCATACACTAAAAAATAATTTAATTTAACCTAAAAACAAAATAGTAACATGTTTTTCATCATGGAGGGATCCAATTTCTATTTTTGTGTAGTAGCAACACATATTTTTAACAACATTCCCTGTCTCTACTTCAGCACCCACATCCATCAACCTGGGTAACCTTGATTTATTTCTAATTTTTGCCATACCAACCTACATTATTATATTGTACAATGTTTTCTAAATGGGTGATATTTTTGAAAGTTTCTGAACATTACACGATATCCAAGCTTCTAGGGTCAATTGTTAAGTATACTAACCCTGATAAGTGGAAATCAAATGGACATTTTTGTTATGGTGTTTTCATCACAATTATTGGTCCTTTCCACCCTTAATTTTGTATGAATGAATATTTATTTTTTTGTTTGTTTTGTAAGGTTGCACATTCCTTCATGTAGTTGACTAAGAATTTGGGAAATAAGGGTATTGACTCTTAAGTATATGTAGGCATTTCTTTGTAATGAGAATTGAATGAGTATAACTGTTGGATTTATAGTGCTTTGTGCTTCTAATTTTGAGTAGGTTTGTGTTACAATTTTTTTTTTGGATTACCTTCCTTGTGGAAGCAGAATAAACTTGATGTTTGAGGGTTGCAAAATAATCTTTTTCCCATTGAAATTGCTATGTTTAAGATGCTTAAACTTGGGATCTACTAGGTTTAAAAAATTGAGTATGTTTAAGATGTTGGGCATAGTGTGGATTCAAATTTCACTAAGGAAAAATTTCTCGGGACCTTATGCATTTTTATTTTAAATATTAAGTATTATGGGAAAGCATCCTTAGGAGATATTGTGATATAATAAAAATATTCTTATCTTATAAAAAAGACAAAAATATGAAGAAAAAAAAAGAATTTTACAAACTAACCAAAGATTGTATTGATGTCGAATAATTGGCAATTCAAACCTCCTCCATTTAATTTGCACACTCTTCCCATCCTAATTATAGTTCACTAATTCACTCACACAATTATTATATCCAAACATTGTTGAAATTCTAGAAGTTGAATTCTGACATTTGAGACTAAGATTCAAACCTAAAAATGACCAAAACCAACAATAAAATAATAATTCATCGACTTGAGAAGAGAGATGGATGGTTGTAGAGAAGCATAGAGGTTGAGTTGTTTAGGAAACCTCCCTTTCCTTTGTCAGTGGCTGCTCATTGGGTGCCTTAGTGGCGAGGTGTAATTCTGCTAGGTTGTTCCAAAAGATAAGCAACAAGATGGGTTCTTCTTACCTACATTGAGAGAATTAGAAGGGGGAATACTCTTGATTGTTGCACAAAGAATGGGCACTGGATGAGAATGCCACGATTGTTTGATGGCTAGATGGATACCTAATTTTTTTTATGTGTGAACATTTTTCTTAAGCCCGAGAGCAATTGAGTTAGGTAAGTGACATCTGAGTTTATATCTAGCATTTTTTTCCCTAGTGGCTTCATAGTGCAACATGAACATGGTATTTGCATTGGATACCAACTGTTTATTGGAAAATTTCTTGTACACAATAAGTTTCTTGGACCATCTTGGTGAAAATATAATTGTCCCATCTATTCTCTTAAATCCCATTTATATCTATGAAATTAAGTTTAATCTTTGCTTATGAATGAAATTTGAAATGGAATTCCTTATTTAAATAAGTTTATTACATGTTCATTTCCAATGCATTAGTGAATTCCATTAATGCATGAAATTGAATATCTTTAGGATTGAATGTAATCAAATTTAATTCTAAAGGTATCGAGTTCATGAATCAATGGTTAGTTTCTTTTGATCATTTTCCAAACTTTTGAATGCTTCCTGATCTGTTAATGCATTCTCAAAAAATTTCTATTTCTTTAGAGTACTATATAATCAAACAATCCATTCTTTCTACTTAAGGGTAAGGGTTAGTGGAGGAATGACTAGGGATATTCAATGAGATTTTGAATAGGTTTTGGACCAAATCAGAGTCCCTATTTACCCAACTTATTTGATAAAAAAATGTTTTAGTATAAAAATGGAATTTGATTTTCAAATAGATAGATCAATAAAAAATCTCCCAAACAGATTTTTCCATCTATACATTATGAATAGATTAATTAACTATCTTCAAAACAAAAATAGACAATAAATTACACAAACCAAATATTAATCTAGCAAAATATAACAAGAAATTTTTGTAAAGCCTTGCATAGCATTTAGCATATTAAACCACAAAACAAAAGGGTAGAAATTCTATCCATAACCCAATTTACATGCAATTAATCTTCAACTACGTGATTAGAAAAAGAACCAAGAAAAACATGAGAAGTTGCATACCCAAGAATATTTTTGAATGAAATAACCCCATACATCAGAAAAGAGCAAAGATGTCACATAGCCAAGATTTTCTTTTTAATGAAACGACCCAAGGGCAAATATGTCGCATAGCCAAGGTTTGTTTTTTAATGAAACGAACCAAGGGCTATAAAAAATAAGAGATTATAAAGTCATGAATCTTTATTCTCCACCAAATCTATTGAAGGAAAATCTATAAAATTGAAATAGCTAGTTCCAAATTAATCCAACAAACTAACCAATAATTAAAGTAACTAGTGAAAAATCAAAGATTAATCTACCAAAATTTAACAAGAAGACTTTGTAAAGTTTTCAATAGCATTTAGCATAGCACACCATAAGTATAATTTCTATCCATAACCCAATATACATGCAATTAATATTTAGTTACACGATGAAAAAACTAGTTGAAGAAAAACTTGAGATGTTTCATACGTAAGAAAACAATTTAATGAATTTACCTCAGACAATGCAATAGCTTCAGTTAAAGAAAACCTCGAAATGGCATGAATAGATAATTGTTTATCCAATGATGGATTGCGTGCCATAGACCGATAAAAAATAGTTACTTTGATTAACAGAGAATCAATTTACTTTCTCCACAAACAATATCTACTTTGCAAGAGCTTGGAAGAGTAGAGCTTGGAAGAGTGACTAAGAAAGATGAAAAGAGAATAAAACTTAGGATGACAAAGTGCTCGAACAACAGGTCTTGTCTTCTTTTGGGAAGATTTTCTAGATGTGATGGTGCACATATTAGCCCATAAGAATGAATATTAGAATTATTAAGCTGAAACCTTTTGTACAACTTCTCAAAGAAAGAAAGATCTGTATAAGGCATTCTACTTGGAGGATAGCTTGGAGATTATTCATGGAATTTGATGTTATTTTAGCCTAAGTCACCATGTTTGTGTTTAGGTTCCAATTCGATAACTGTAAAGTTTGACATTTAAAATTCTATTAATAAAATTTGACATTAAATTTAGCATACTAGAAATTTTAAATAATATATATATATATATATATATATATATATATATATATATATATATATATAATTAAATATTTAAACACATATGATAAGAATAAAAATAGATGTTGAGCCTTTTATGAGAAGTAATAGATTAGGAGGATCGCAATAACTTTGTATAAAATTATAAAATATAACAAACTAGTTCTCTAGTTATATGTTATTGAACATAACTTTCATGAGATCAAATATCAATTCCAATTTTATTCATGATAAATTTGTTCATATATTGAAATGGTGGCATGTTGAGCATATATTCTGGAAATTAATTTACCACAGTTGAGTTTCCTATATCTGAATGGATGGAAGATCTAAAATGAAACCTACATGTTTGCAAACTCCTTCCTCTACTCACTTTATTTGTTGATTTACCAAGTGTGATGTCTGCAGTGATTGTCTTGTTGTTACTGTCAGGCTAGCAGCACAAGAGCCTCTGCTCCAAGGGACAATGAATAACAATACGATCAAGGACATCCTGAATTTGTCTATACGAATTCAGAAGTGGCAAAAATACCACATGGTACATCAAACTATAATGTTTGTAACTTTGTACAATTCTTTCGCAAGAAGGTAGCAACCCTCAAAATATCTTACTGGGTAATCATAGGATGTAGTCAAATTAAGCTAGTTCAAATTAAGCTAGTTCAAGAGCAGGAGTCACTAGTTCCAACAAAATTTCTTAGCGACAATCATTGAATTACATTAATAATTTAAAAGTTTGAAATTATAAGGAGATTAGTATAATTATAAATTTAAAATGGGATTAATTTAGCAACTTTTAAACCATTAACCATGTGATGTCGTATGAGGTTTCATTGTTCAGACCATACTGCTAACCAAACTCAGAAAAATAGGTATAGAGTTATATTTTTGATTTTTGATTTATTTTTAATTATCAACCATCAAGATTCACTTGAACCATTGTGTTTACATTTCCAATACCAAAATTCATAAAGAAGATTAACTTGAAAACAAACATTACACACTAATTTTGATAAGGAACAGAAACAAAAATGAATTTATTTCCCAATTACTATGTCCTTTGCATTTTTGATATCATTAAAACAAATACCACTTAAACAAATACCATTCAAATCCTAAGAGTGCTAATAAATTCACATACATGGGTTCAGTTGCTTTTGTTGGGAACATACTGTCACGGTATAAATGCAAGGGCACTCAACAGGTCGCTTTCATGAGCTAGTTCCTATCATAGGAAAAATGTAAGGATGCTCAGCAGGTTGCTTACGTGGGTCAATTTTGTTACGCGAAAATTTGTAGACGAGTTTTTGTTTTCTATTTATAGCATCCAAATTTTCGGCTGATAGTTTTAATTATAATATAAAATCTTAGCCAAGAGATTTAGATGGAATCTAAGCTCTCACACGATAGTTATAAAGAGATTCTAACTCTTGACAAGAGTCTACGTTCGAGAAATTTTTTGACCAAACTTCTCGGTCGAAAAATTGTCAAACTCTCGTCCGAGAGTATTTTAACTTGGAAAACTCGCAGACAAAACATTATAAAACTCTCATTTGAGATTTTTTTTAAATATTGGATGAGAAAATTTATTGACATTTTTCTCAGCTAAGAAACTTATAAATGACAACGCGATTTATCCCTAAACTCCAAAATGTGTTTCAAAATTTTTCATTTCACCCCTTGTCTTTTCCCTCCATTCCTTCATATCCACCACTCCCCCTCTCCCACACATTATCCCTTTGCCTCTTCTCACCTACTTAGCCCTTGACTTCCCCCTTCCCATTTTTCCCTCCCTCACCTCACTTTCCGTTCCTTCATTTTGTAACCCCAGCCCTCTTGGTTCCTCCCTCCTCTCCTTTATCCATCCCTCACCTCTTATCACCTCCTCTCCTTCCTGCTCATTCATGCCTCCCCTAGTCTCACATATCTCCATTTCTCCTTTGGATTTTCATCACCTCCTCTTCTCCTTCTTATCTCTCTTGCCTCACCTTACACTTTAGTTCCTCCCCCTTTCTTTAGGCCCACAACTCTAGATTCCATACCCATCCACTTTTCACATCTTCTCACCTCCTCCCCCTTTCCCCTCACACCCCAACCCATTAATTACTCATCACATCCCCCCTTCCCTTCTATCCCATAGAATTATTATCCCCCTCTACCCCTCTATCTTTTCTTCTACACAAGCCCTATCATTGTTTATGCTTGGTCCCCTCATCTATGATCAATTACTAGTACAGTCTATGCTTAGGCATATAAATCAATGAAAAATACCTCAAAGAACTACATATTACCTATTGAAGGTATCCTTGGCCTTTGAAAATAATATTAATACCCACATAAGTTTTTAATCAAGAGCTATGGCTCTTAAGACCTTGATATTGTTAAGGGGGAGAACTCAAAACTTAGTCGAAGTAAGCCTCTATCTCCAACCTTGTCCACTATTTGGACCCTACAATTGCTAACATCCCAATCTTCCATTGCACTAGTAGTTCCCCCATCCATTAGGCCCTTGCCTCTATCCTAACCACCTTCACTGTATGACTATACCCCTCCATAGGACCTCATCACCTTTGCCCCTAGTTCATCTTCCCTAGGGCCCTATTCCTTTCATATCCCCTCTTCCTTAGGACCATATTCCTTCTTCTAGGTATTTTTGCACCATCTCCACCTATGTTTCCCCCCCCCCTATACTCTATGTCCCGAATTGCCTTGGACCATAACTTCATCCCATCGCCTCTCACCATAACCATTGCCTCCTAATGTCCTAAACCCTATGCCCCATGCCCTAGATTCTTTATTGATGGAGGGGGGTACCCCAGTAACTAAGTGGGAGGATTTTTAGAAATCTCATAAGGTCCTAATTATACCCTATTATGTATGTAGAGGACAATTGATCTAATTTCATTACTTTAGGAACATGTAGGGGTAGATTTTATAGGAGCATAAAATAGAATTCTAGAAGATGGAAATAATGTTGGGTATCTCTCTATTGGCGGTACTAGACCTGCCAACATTCAGGGGATCACCCTGGTATGAAGTCCCAACTAGACCTCACACTGTTTGGTGTGGGAGTCCCATCCGGTATGATGGATCGATTGCCATTATCTTAAAGGTTTGCCTCAACTTTTGCTTGTCAACACAGGAGAGTGGTTGCTTTGTCTTTGAGAAGTGAGGTTCGTGTGCCTTGTGATTGCTAGTGTTACTTGTTACAATGGTTCTTTCACTGTAGAAGGAAAGGGTAGGAGTGAGTCCCAAGTCGGTTGGGAGGAAGTCCCAACTCTGTTAGGAACACACAACATAACATGACGTGCACAACTTCTAGAAGAATAGTCCACACGGATGCAACAATCACAACACACAAGGAAAGATAACACCTACAACACTCAGTCGATGAGTCTGAATGAGTGCAATGGTTGTTATAGCAAGTTTTATGTGGAAGCTCTGTCTAATGTCTGGGGAGGTAACCAACATGGGCGAGACAGTGTTAGCAACATATGCAACACATTTTCATTAATAGATATGTATTACAACAAGTGAATGAGTTCCAGTGTTAAACATAGGTTAAAGCAACATGCATTACAAGTGTTCAAGATTAGTCTTACAACAGTTATAATACATGTGTGAAAACGTGCTGACCTGTTAGCAGGCTTATAAATTAAGTGAAAGTTCCAAGACACATTGTTACACCATACATCACTAACCCTGTGGGTGGGGCATTGGAGCCACTACTTACTCCTAAAAGAAAATATTACAGACTCTCGAGGCTATGTGGAAGGAGCTGAGGTGAAAAGTCCTTTGCATGTACAATTGAGGGGGTATTTATAGCCAAGGGTGAAACTGACCCTTGTGGTTGTTTGACTACCCTCATGACTGTTTGACTTCCATGACTCTTCGACTTTACATGGATTTTCATACAACAAGGGGGTCTCTTGGACTTCCACTTTACATTACATTGATTGATAGTGTGGCCCATAGTAGAGATGTGGACGACATGACTCATGACATGACTTGACATGACAGTGATGGTACATTCATGCTTTTTTTGGTGTGCATGTCGAGCTGTAGTGCTATTTGGTGATGGATGTCCTCATGGTGTGTCACAGCTTCACCTCCACATGGAAAAGTGCGCAGAGTCTTCAATTGTTGTTGGTTCACTTGATGTTGCTTTTTCACGTTTCTCCTTGCTTGTATGTTGGAAGGATTGACAAGTTCATCTGTTCATGAAAGGTGCATGTTCGTTTGTTGGTGAACCTGTCCTTCTGCATGTGCTCCCTTCTTTCATCATGTTCGTCGTCACGCCATGTTTTTTTGTGTACCTATACCTGCAGTCAGTCATGATGAGATGACATCAAATCAAAAAACCTCCTAGTCTACCATGATACCTGATCATTTCAAATGCAGGTGACTGGGAGAGGTAACAAGGTTGCGAGGCAGGATGGAGGCCTCAGGCACTGTTGATGAAAACTGCACAAGAGTCACTGGGTGATGAATATGGGAAATCTGGATCAATAGTGACTGTCCGCAAGGTCTGGTTCAGCTGGAGGACAAAACTGTGCAGTTTTTGGGAGGAATAATCCAGGTTGCAGGAAGGATGGGTAGGAAAAATATACATAGTTTCTAGAATGAGTAGGCAACAGGAGCTTGGCAGTCAAAACTACGTAATTCCTAGAAGGAACTGGTAGTTGGATGTGAGGAAAATGGTAACCAAAACTGTAGAATTCCTAGAGGGAACTGGCAGCTGGTTGGGAAAACTATGCTAATGTTGGGAGCCTGGTCTGCTGATCATCTCTACAAAGTTTCTGAGCTGAGTGGACTACTAGGCAGCAAAGGGCTTTCTCATGAAAATTGCACAATTTTCTTGGTGAGCAGTCGGTCGACTGTCGGGTGGACTGGCTGGAAAAACTATGCTATTTTGTGGGGGAGATAGGGACAAGAACTGGGTGTTTGTCCGGCCTGTCTGCGCAATTTTCTCAGTCAGAGGAGCGGGGAAGGTTTGCAACCTTTGCACAATTTTTTAGGGGAGTGAGTCCTGGGGTGGCTGTCGGGTCAAACTCTCCAGTTGACCAACATGAAGGCTAATAGATTTGCTTACTGGCAACGCATATTGAAATGACTTGCTTGGTGCTTCCGCGTTGTTCAGGGTGACAGTCGATTAAGTCGATGGCGGGATGATGGTCCGGCTATTAGAGGGGGATCCGGTCGTCAAAACTTCAGCAAAATGACTAAGTGTGTGTATGAGTGAAAGATGCATATGTGATCTTGCAAACACACACTTACATGACTCAACAATGAGACAACTCAAACCATCTAGACACACATGGTCAACATGACTGACCGACGGTGTGAGCAACAAGCGCGACACTTGTGATTGATCGTTGGTAAGCCGTGATGACGCTTGAACGATAGTGAATGTGACTTAGTGTGTGAGTGCAACAAATGCTTTTCTAGCGAACACAACAAGAACACACGAAGTGAAGACTTAGAGTACGACTAAAACACGGTCACAAGCATGACTTTGACATCAACATGCAAAAAATTGGGTGGAATGATCAAGCAAGGTGGGTGTGAAGACTCACACGAGCTCACAAAGTGAACTCAAGTGTGTGCAGTCATCAAGTGAAAATCTCAAAGGAGGCTCTGAATTTGGATGCAGGCCAAAATTTTGGAGGGGTGGTTGTAGCTACTACAACACTCTCCAAGGAACCAATATATACTCCTTAAATATATATGGGGTCTACACAACCATCTGTGGAAGAAAGTGATGTTTTTCAAACCCAAAACGATGGATGAGACTTTTGTACAAGAAAAATACCTAGAAAACATAGGCTAGAACAAAAATGGTAATCAAGTTGTCCAAAGAATAAGGAACACTAGGAATTTTCGAAAGAAGGGAGGAGGAAATGGAAAGGGGGGAAGGACATAAAGACAATAGCCACAACAAGAAATTGCAAATATCCCAACAATCACTATACTATTGATGTTAACATAAAGGAGAAGTGTTGGAAAGTACATCCAAAACTCAACCCAAAAAACTAGAAGAAGGATGGGAAGAAGAAAAATATAAATACCATTAATTCAACCAATCAGGTGGAAAGCGGCTTAGAAATGGATCATAAGATTATACACACATTAGTGTAGAGGGGAGTGAATCTAAGTATCCTTTAACAACAAGAAGAGAAGTACATGACCTAACTCTTCCATATAAAGATACAATTCAAGAAGATTAAACTTGATACTTTGTTTGACTTAGGACCACAAATGAATCTCATCACAACACAACACAACTAGTCAACAAAATAGGATTAGAGGTTCGATATCATCCAAGCCCATATCCATTGGGATTGGTAAATAAGGATGTGGAAATCAAGATAACAAAACAATATAAAATCAAATTTGCTATGAGTGTTGGATTTATTAAAGAAGTATAATTGGATGTAGTTCCACTTGATATATGTGGAAAGTTGTTTGGGAGTCCCTATATGCACATGTGAGATGCAATATTCATGTAAAGAGATAACTAGTACTGCCTCTTCAAGGATGGAGAATCCTTCCCGACAATGCGCACAAGGGAACATCTAAAAGTTCACTAATAAGTGCCAACCAAGCCAAAAAATAATTGGTTCTAGCAAGAAGTATCTTTTACTATTTTACAGATAAAATTAGCCTATTAAAGAGTTAATGGAAGAAAATAAATCCTTAGAAGGTTTTACTAGGGTTAGAGACAACAACTGGAAGAGTTTTCATAGGCATATGAGCAAGTTTTCTAGGAGCCTAAAGTGATACCATCTAAGAAGTAAGTGGAACATGAGATCTATGTGTTTCCAAACTATTCATTGCTAAACATCGATATGTGTAGATAGTCCATCATAAAAGCAAGCAAGGAGAAGAAGTGGTTACAACATATGCTAGAACATGGTGTTATTCATCCAAGTACCTCACCATGCAAGTCACCCATTGTAATTGTACCAAATAAAGATGGGAATTAGAAAATATGAATTGATTAAATAGTATTATATAATATACACTAAAGAATAGGTATTGCTGCCAAGGATGGATGATTTTTTGGAGCAATTGTAGTAAGCAAAAAAAATAATAGCGTATCACCAGGCTTGAGTAAAAAAAGAAGATACTCAAAAAGCAACCTTTAAGACTATACATGGTTTGTATGAGTGGTTATTCATATCATTTGGTTTATGTAATTAACCAAATATGTTAATGAGATTAATTAATGGTATATTTTGCCCATATTTATATTTATTTGTTATTGCTACAAGAGTTAATCTAGTGAGCAGTAAAATGTGTTAAAGATGAGGATGGAGAGTACAAGGAGCTAAGGGAAGGATATGAAATGATAAACCACTCATGTACAAGTCCTATTATTGGTGGAAAAAGGATTTATTCAACAAAATGGGTGTTTGTACAGTCTCAATAGTTGCAAAAATAGGGAAATGTGCAACCATAATAAAACAACAATGATATATAGCCAATAAATACTAGAAACTAAAGTAAACCAAGATGGATAAATAAAAATGATAATTGAACATCATAACCTCTACCAATTATATTATCCAATGCTCAAATATTGTTCAAGAAAATACTGTTTGGAAACAAGCTAAATAATCCTGCATAAAATGATATTTAGAAATAAATTGGATAAATGAATAAGTACATAAAGAATAAAGATACAAAAGGGGTCTTGGGCACCTGAGGTGGGCCCTAACCCAAGGAAGCTCATATCCTTGAATGAAAACAAATTAAGAACCAATAATAACTTTCATTAATTGAAGAATTTCTGGTACATATCAAAAAGTTAAAGAACTTGGAAATTAGACTTTCTACACTACTATCCTATGCCTCTATTTCTACTAGTTTCTAACTACCTAATGGGCTACTTGATCCCTCTGTTTATACAAAATGAGTGAGGGGTAGCCTCCTTTAAAGGAGGACTACTTTCCCTCCAAAATTATTAGAAAATTGGACCATGCTCCTTGAATGACCTCTCAGCTGTAAGGAGGGGTATTTATTGTTTCAAGCCCACTGAGTTTGATCCTTTGAGATTAGGAATGTTGATTTAAATCCACTTTTTCAATTTGAAATTAGTTTTGAATTTTATTTACTACATTTTTACAAAAAAAATTCTAAATTTGTTTGTGAATTCTCCACTACATGATTTATGGTTGTGATCACTCCTCTTTCTTTGATCACTCACATGTATTGAAATTATCAACAACTTCTCTTTCTCTGACTACAACTTTTTTAGTAATATTGCAATTTTCATGGTTCCCATATTATTATGAAATGTGTTGATCGATAAAATTAGAGATTAGGGTTTTGTTTGCTTGTGTTAAATTCCTATAGGGCTAGGATTAGTTGAGTTCTTGATCCCAATTATATCATTTAACTAAATCGGTTTGTCATGTTTTCAAGAGTCGCTAAGGGTTGCAATCTATGAAAGGATTGAGCGTATAATTAAGAAAAAATGCAAATGGAAATTAGGTACATCATATATCCCCACAACTCTGCATTCAATATTATTGTGGCCATGGAAGACCTGAAACTGAAAGACCAAATATGGGTAGCTATTAGACCAAGAACAAGAAGAACATATGTAAGGGATCCAACCAAATGCTTTAAAATCAATGACATAAAAATGCAGCACCAAAATCCCTCCCTACTAGGGGGAAATCCTGCCCACATCACCTTGATTAGGCCAGAAACCACCAACTTCACTTGAAAAATCAACTTGAAGGAACTAGCAAGACCCCAGGACGTCCCAAGAAATAGTGTGCCAAAACTAGTACACACGAGGAGAAAACTCATATTTTTGGAAAATAGTAAGATTCCTTTCCTCAATGTCATGAATTCAATCATAGACAATTTGTATTTATATGATATTTCTTAAAATAAATGAGAATATTTTCCTCAATTTCATGAACTCAATCCCAAACAATTTCTATTTATATTTGTTTTCTTTATTTTTCTTTTGCAAAGTTTTATGGGTATTTTAAATCAATTTTATTGGTCAAAAATGTATTTATTTCGTTTGTTTTAATATGATGGCATTACAGAAAAAAACTTGTTTTGAACATAAGCTCATTTTAATAATAAATTGATAAAAAAATTATATTTATATTTGTTTCTTTTAAGGAAGGTAACCAAATTTATCATAACTCAGTTGTGCATTGGTAATGAGAACTGAACTTACAACATGTATTGTAACTTAGTTGTCAACTAATGATAAAGATAGTTAAAAATGGTTGTTTCTACTAACCGTTATCCTTCAATGTACGTTAAATTATCTTAATTATGGAAAATATTATCATCTCAAATAATTTTCTTAACCAATCAAGATTAGTTTTAGGTATCAAAGGTCATTTCATCCTAGATAATATTAACAAGAAAGCCATCCATGTCATTATTGATGAAGCTACATCCAATGAAGTTATGAATCAATTTAACTTCTCTTAAATGTGTTAATTTATTTTCCTTACATAGTAAAACTTATTCTAAACATTGGCTTAGGTTAAGGATTCATTCATAATCAATTTGTATTTATATTTGTTTCTATTTTTTAGGAAGGTAATAAAACTTATTATAACTCATCAGTGAACTAGTAATGAGAATTGACAAAATGTGTTGTAACTTAGTTGTATAATGATAAAATAGTTGATACAAGTTTTTATTAATAGTTGTTATCCAATTATCCAAAATTTATAACTCAAATGTGAACTAGTAAAGAGATTTGGCAAAATGCATTGTAACTTAGTTTTCAAATGATAAGGATAGTTATTACTCGTTGTTATTACTAGTTGTTAGCCAATTACCCATAATGTACATTAACTCATCCTAATTGGGGAAGACTTTATCATGTAAGAAAATTCTCTTAGTTAATTAAAATTAGTTTTAGATCTACATCGAGTGGAATCATTACTTTCATTGGAGCATTTTACTTTTTAGTAACATCTAGCCTACCCCTATTGCAATTTAACCTCTTACCCTAAAGTTTTATTTATTTATTTAATTTATAAAAATGTTAAATTTATTTAACTATTAAGAAAAATATTTTCTTAGATTAAACACCTACCCTTATATATTTAGACAATGCTTCCTTCCATAAACATAAAACCTTTTCACTTATCAGAAATTGAACCTAAACTATTTACATGATAAACATATGTCCTAATCACTATAAGAACATGAACATATTCATATATTTATCATCATATGGAGATTCTCATGAAAAAAATAAAACCCACCAAAATTTGAACCTGATCTCCTTAGACCTATTTGCATTGTGGCCCTGTACTAATCATTGTCTGAACATCAACATTTCACAAGTTTATAATTATCAGATTGAGATTCTTCTTTGCTTCTAATTAGAGGAAAAATTTCCCTTTCTTTCTCTTGTACTTCAAGTAAACATTCGATCTGAAATCTATGAGATTCTAGTAATTCTAATGTTAATATGATCATTGTCAAACCATGCATTAGATCTCATGTTTGTACATGTTAATGAAACTTAGGTTAATGGATGAAGACCAAGAGATATACGATGAAGATGTTGATAGTGAAGAAAGGAAGGAAATCATGTTAGGTCACCTTCCTTGCAAGAATGGTTGTGAGAAAATTAAGAATGGAGATATTATAAAAGAAAACTTTATAACACCAAATAAGTCTGCAATTCAATCTATTGGTTAAACTTAGAGATGGAGCAACAACACCTCTTAGGAGTTGGATTGAACACAACAAGATGTAAAGTTTTGGTGAGTAGAGAATGAATGTGAAGGGATGGATGGAAATACATAAAGCTTCTACAAACCAAGTGAAGAAACACATATAGTTGTAAGTCATGTTTTTTATCCTTATCCTTTTCAGGATTTTTTCACAACTTAGTTCTATTGTAGTAACTCCATAGATAATTTTATGGGTAAAAATTTTGCCACAAAATATAGAATCTATACCACTAAGAAGGGATTCATTTCTTTTTATATATAAAATTGATTTTAAGTTGAGGGTTGGTATCCAAATATTCTATTCTAGGTTATGATTTTAAGGTGAGGGTTTGCTTCCAAATATTCTAGGTCGATGAATGTTTTTACAGAAAAGATGTATCCAACTACATGTACAGTTAATGTTGGACAACTTGCAGTGAAATGTATCTAACGTGTATAGGTAGGTTGTAAATTTGACAATATTTTTTCTATGAATTTTTTTTTTTTTTTTAAATACTAATTATAGTATTTATTTATTTTATTCATCACATTTTTTTTTCTCTTCCTAAGGGAAAAAAATTATAATTTCATTCATTATGGTAATGATAAAATTACATTCTACAAATGCATGATCTAGGTGCATTCATAATAAAGATAACTAATATGGGACCTGTAGGCCAGTTAAGACAAGGAAAAAAAACCTATTTTTCATTGAAATACATTCTCTTGAAGAAGCACAAAAGTTTTCCCACAAGTGTAAAATGTCTCAGAGATATGAACATCATAAAGACACTGATCAATAAAAGTTTAAAATTAGTGTTGAGTGTTGATTCTTTTAGCCCCTGTGAGAAGATCTTGGTAGAGCATGTAAAAAAAATAGAAGTGTGTTGATAGTGTCGGATGTCCCACCAATAGCTAGGGGGTCTCTCTAGTGTGATGCCCCAATTAGACCTCACATTGTTTGGGATAAAATCCCCATTCTATATGTGGGCTCCACTGCCAGAATGAATGTTTCACTCTTGGATGTTAAATGAAAAGATGTTAGAGCAAGGACAAGAATGAAATTCCCATACGATGAGACAAATTCAAACCAAGATTGACAAACTATAGAAAAAGGTACAACAAAATCACAACAACAATAAGAAGAAGTATGCCATGAGAATGATCAATGAGGCAAAACTGCCTTAGATATACATGAACAATAACATGTCAGAGGTTAATTGCAAAATAGTTCACAATAGATCACTAACATGGCGTGGAATACGTAAGCACAGATTTGAAAGAAAACACACATGCAACAGCTACAAATTAGTTCATAACATATTGGTTGTATGAAAGTACACATACAAATAAAGTGCAAATAATGGGCACCCTATAAAACCACTATGAGTAAGCATGGGAATCAATTCCAAAATTAAAGACTTCTTATTGATGTTGTTGCCAATGCAAGAACATGACGTGCAATTTATCAAAGACCAATAGTGGAACATGGGTTGCTCATACCATTATCTGATGCAAAACCCTACCCTCACCATAACTCACCCTACCAAGAGCTGAGTGTCTCTAGCTCTCAAGCACAAATCAACTATCTATTGCTAGTCCTATCTTAAGTGCTAAAAGTACTCCCAAATGAGGCATGAGGGTATACTTATAGAGGTGAGGTGACTGTTCACCTACTGTGATTGTTCACCTACCCTCATGACTCTTGATCTTCCTTACAACTCTCTCTTACCCCTAGAGTATTATGAGCTCAAATCAATCTTAACATAGCTATTGGAATCATGAAAAGAAATATTTACATTATGATAACAAAGAAGACATGAGAAGTGTACAAAGGGTTTTTGGAAACCCTAGTGTATTTGTTGTTGATATAGTTTCTGGGTCATGAGACAAGGTTGCATTATTCATTAGCTGCATTAAATTACCATTTGATTGCTACGACATTTGCCATCAAGGTTGACACAGTGCCTTGGGTCACTACATGGATTCAATTGGCCTATTTGTTGAAACCCTAGTCGCTCAACCCCTGTAGGAAACTGTATCTTCCTTCACATAAGTCAACACTCTCATTCCCTCTCTTCTACCTACATATAAATTACACTAGTCATATAATTTTACAGTAGGAGAATATTATTAAAGACATGAAATTTACTTAAAGAAAAATAATGATTTGGACCCTTGTATGGTCCCTTTATGCACCATAGTTTTCTCTGCAGGTTTTGTATAGTGTGTTCAAGATCTTCCTCAAGCATGTTTCGGAAGAGATCCTTTTTTAGCAGTCATGTCCTTGTGAACCTGCCAATATTTGTTTGCATCCTGCAGTTGTCCTTCAAAATTGAACATCACCCCAAGCTCAAGAACCAATTATGTATGATCTTCAAGTTTTATGAGATCTGGGGCTCCCCTAAAAGGACTACTCTGCTTGTGTACCTTAATACAACTCCTTGTAGGATTGATAAAAGCTGAAACCCTACATTGTGCTTCTAAAGTAATTACCCTCTTCCTCTATAATCCATGGTGTAAATCTTACTCACTGGAAGACCTATGTGTTTCATCAAGAAATGTATGACATGAATTCCTAGTAAGGAGATAGCTATATGGCTTGCATTATGAGTTTTCTTTAGAGAGTTGGCCATTTCACATATTGTTTTAAGTGGAGGCCAACTTTCAGACAATCCCTCTAGTAGTGCTGGTACAAAATTAGGCTCCACACAATTTTAAGCCAATAGGGTAATTATAGATGCATCCAATATTGTTCGTTGTTAAATTTGCAGAATATACCAAACAATTGGGAATGCTAATACCTACAAATAATATCTCATATCCATATATGTGTGTGGAAGTTCTCTTAGGGGAATCGAAATACCTGCGACTTGAAACCTTGTCTATCTGATTCAATTACTTTTCATGCCCATATGAGGAGGAACTGTGGATATTATAACACAATTTGCTCACTTCCATCTTCAGAATATCGTTTTCATGACAATGCAATACAAATTTAGACAACCCACAACTCATCGAATTGACAAAAGGAGTTGCTTATAATGCGACTTTTTGGAGATTCCGGTGACAGAATCGGGCAGAAGAAATTGAGGTTAAATCTTGACTTGTTTCAGTTAAAATGGTTTTTTAACTGCATATTTGGATTCAGCACCCTGAAAAACCCTTGGGACGCTTTGATTGTGCAGAAACTAGCTATCAAACTTGTGATTCCAATAAATTGCTGCCTAATTTTGACAAAAAAACCCACCGGAAAGGCTTTCAAAAAATCGCATTATAGACAACTGGTTGACAAAAAAGGGACGGAAATGTTTCGATTTGGTCGCATTCTGCCGCTTATGACAGATTTCACTTTCTGGAGCAGATCACGTTTCAGAACTGCGATAGGTGAAGGTTGCGTGGCCGCAAAGAAGTGTAGGTGGCATGGACGGTTGGATCCCTCAATTATGATCTTGGGACCCTCTGACCAGTCACATTGAGAGACTACGACTTGTGGAGGTTGCATAGTCGCAATTCAAAGGTGGTTGCACTTTCTGGGGGCATTACTGTAGTTCTCCATTACGACTTCGTGACTTGTAGAGAGTCTAGTCGCAAATCTGGCAAAGAGGGATGGTGAGCCCGTCCAAGTCACATTGTGGAAGCACGATTATTGAACAGGTCCCAGTTGGGAGGTGAATTAAACAAGGTCACATCCACAAATGAGAATGGAACTGCGATTTTTCAAGACATTCAAACAAAAACCGTAACTCATATTCGAGCCTAGATATATGCCTTGAAACGGTCCTTGTACTTAACGCATCACATCATGTTACTTTGTATGTAGTTCCCTCTGTGAAATGTCATGGAAATTATATCATGTGTTGGCCATTAAGTTGGACAGGATTCCGGGTGATTGTCATCGCCTTCCAAACCATAATTTACATGCGTTCGTTTACAACCCCTGAGTGCGCGGTCGTTCGTTTACAACCCCTGAGTGTGCGGTCGAAAATTTGACTGCGCGTAGTTCCGTTCGATTGTCAAATATTTGGGAAATCGGCTATTGAAATAAGCTCAGGGGTTTATTAGTGTAGTAATTTATTGGACTACGGAATATGGGTAAGAGCTAATCAATCTGTCATAGGGCATTAAATGACTAGTTAGTTGCATGCTCTTTAACTTTATAACACATCTTATTATTTTTCATTTATCTCATTATGCGCGTGAGTATGTTATAAAGTTAAAGGACATGCAGCTAACCAGTCATTTAATATCCTATAACAAGCTAACTTATATGCCAACATACTGCGTTTAGAATACTCCTCATCACTTGCACGTAGCGTTATTGGTAACGTTATTGGTCTCGTGTAGATGGATAAACACAACTTTAGCGTCAACAAAGGTTGTAGCATTCCCTGGCTTCTTAGGCTTCTTGGGTCCCTCAATGATCCATGTGAAACGTGACCGTGTTTGCCTCCACCTTATATTCAATATATTATTATTAGCGTGAGGATCTGCATTGTATCACATTCCTTCTCATACCACGGGCCCAACACTACCTTTTCAATGAAACGTTCTTGACATTCACCAACCCCGCCCTTTAAGTGTCCATTGTATTGCATTTTCCTAATGTCACATATATTTTTAATAAGTTTGGAACTTCATGTTATATGAGTTGGGTTTTATTTAATGAACGTGTGATTTATTATGTGGATTTGTGGTATATTAAATAATATTTTTAATTTGAATATATATTGGAAAATATTTTTAAAAATTATATTATTTAATTCCATATCAATATAAACCCAATACACCTTACTAATTTAAAAAATCTATTAAACAATATCTTTAATTTGAATATATATTGAAAAATACCTTTAAAAATCACATTATTTAACCCCATATCAATACAAACCCAATACACCTTACTAATTTAAAAAACCCCTACTTCCACTAAATATTACATGTATCAATTTTTTCATTAACATCTTTATATTTTTTCATTAACTTTGAGCTCTATTTTTTATATTGGTCAATATAAAAACCTTTTACCCCTATATATCTCCAATATATTATACTATTTTTTCCATATATATACCCTAATATAAACACATACAATATAATATTACTCCCAAATATCAATACAAAATTGTTATTAATATCCATTATTAAAAAAACCTTCATCCTTCATCCTATTCTAACATGCATGTTAAATATAACTCTCGCTCATATGAGACATATGACCCTTTCATTGTACCTTGATGCGAATTCTAAACACGTTGCTTTACTTTCCCTTCCATGTGCCATTTATGCCATTACGTGTTAATTTTCAATGTATGTCTCAATGGCTCTTTGACCGTTTCCCTTTGTATCCTTTGAAAGAGATGATAGAGTAGTTTCTCATGGCATATTTTGTTGGCTTTTAAAGTAGCATTTGTAGTGTTCACATGCATTATGCATCAACCTTTGTAATATGCTTCCAATGCATACATACATAACACTTCATGCTTGTCCTAACGTGTCCTTTTGAGCGCAATGTAATGTGTTGCCTTTAAAGGAATATTGAATGGCATTGTTAGGTGATTTACGCATATGTTAATGGATTTGTTTTTAGTATCATTTTTTGGATTTTCTGTGTTGAATTTCGTGGAAATATTTAAGATGAAATCTTGATTGGTGTTATTTACAATAGTTTTTTAATAGTATATATGGATTCAACACCCTGAAAAACCTCTAGGGCACTTCAATTGTGCAGGGTTATCCATCAAACTTGTGATTTCAATAAATTTTTGCCCGATCTTAGGGAAATTAGACTGGAAAATATTCCAAAAAATCACACTAAAAACAACTTGTAGGTCAAGGGCTCCCATTCACTTCCCATTTATATATATTAATATCATATATGTATTTTGTAAAGTGTATTTTAAGGTAGCATTAATGTATTATAAGACTTGTATAGCAGGTTAAAAACAAAAAATCTCAAGTGTATATCATCAAGTACTCAAAACAGTTGGTGAGATGTGTGTGTGTGTGTGTATATATATATTATATATATATATATATATTATATATACACACCATACTGCCTCTCAACAAATGGGATTTCTGTGCCCATGGCATAGAATGCACCAACATGACTTAAAAGTCCTTTGTTATATGTTACCCTTGAAAATATGTTTGTCCATATAACTTTCGTAGATGAGAGGATAAGACCATTTAATTGCACCTTAATAAATATTTTAGGTGCATTGCCTTTGCTGGCCTTGCATGGCACCACTTAATAACATATTAATTAAATAATTCTATATAACAATAATTTATAATTTAAAAACTAAAGCCTAGGATGCATAACAAAGATTAAGAAAATGCATGAAAACTTAAAAGAATATGTAAATGTTCTTAACATTTCTCAATATTGTGATATGTCATGCATCTATTGGCATTTCAAAGACTTAGTTTTTCATGCCCTAATAGATCTTTTCATCAAAATGTGGTATTCAAGCACATGAACGAGCTTGATGAGTGTAGAGGATATGATATGCAATGTTTCTTATCGTGATGCCATGTAATGAAGATGAGGATGCACCCCTAGAGACATATGGACTAGGTTTAAAATATGAAGGGGACCTTTATTTTGACAATTTAGGATTTCTTCCAAACCCTAATGTACTTGACAAAATGACAATTGAGATGAAGTCTTGTCCATCAATGCATGGTACCTCTACCGATTGAAATCCATGTTACAAAAATATATACTTCGAAGTCACATGAGACTCATGATGTGTCATTGAAGCAACATACTTTTCAAAACCCTAATGCAATCATAAGATCAATATTCGAGATGAGACATAATGAGTGAATATAATATGCAATGCATGAGAAAGTGCACCAATAAGTTTTGATATGGATGGGTCATGGGGAGATTGACCAATTGAAAGCATGACCATAACCTTTATGACTCTAGGTAGGTAAAGGGGGGGACCCAAAATTTTGGGTGGTGTTGTAGCAGCTACAACATTATGGTAATGATAAAAAAATTGTGATAATGATAAAAAAAAAAAATTGTAATTTCATTCATTATGGTAAATATAAAATTACATTATGTAGATGCCTGCTCTAAGTGAATTCATAATAAAGATAGTTAATATGGGACTTGTATGCCACTTAAGAAAAAGAAAGAAAAACCTATTTTTCATTGACATACATTCTGTTGAAGAAGCCCTAAATTTTTCCTACAAGTGTAAAATGTTTGAGAGCTATGAACATCATAAAGAGATTGATCAAAACAAGTTTAAAACTAGTGCTAAGTGTTGATTCTTTTAGCTCTTGTGAGAAGATCCTAGTAGGGTTTGTAAAAAAAAAAAAAACAAAACAAAACAAAAAGAAAACAAAAGTGATAATCCCATCATGTTGTTCCATGACCTCCCAAGGCCCTGCTTCCATTAACAATCCTTCTTTGGAAAGGTGATTTGCATCTTGACCGCTTTCCCTGTAGATGTGAGAACAAGTGAAGTAATTAAAATAACTTTTCAGCCACATAGATTCTTCAAGGATATGCATGAGAATAATGTTCCTACAATATTGAATGTATTTAACTAGTTTATAATTAGCATGGAGTCCCCATATACTTGGATTTGAGTGCAAACTTTGGCTAAGGTAAAATGGAGCAAATTTTTGCAGGCCGAAGAGTTTAACCATGTTATTAGGCCTTTAACCAAACCCCATTTTTACTTTGAAAATGTATGAGTATGACAATAAAGGATGAATCTGACATCATTATTACGCCAGTATTATAGGATGCACCATCAAAGAAGGCCTAAGGGAAGGAGTGATCAATATTTTTCTTCTATTAATTTTTTTTTTTGGGAGGGGACCCATTTTTCCTGAGGGAAATGTTTTAAAATTTCCATTTCCTCAACCACAAAGTCTTCATGTATTGAAGGTTTGTCTTGGAATAAGGATCTGTTCCAAACCATTCATACTCCCCATCATAATATCAGGGGCAGAGCCTTAAAGGCATGAAAAGACAAATTAGAGATCTAATTCCTCCAAGGACCCTGTATATTCTCCCCAACCCATTCCCCTAAGTGACATGGTATATGTTTGCATACATGCCACAAATGATGAAAAATGGGAAATTCATAAAGATATGCTTACTTGATTCTTCAACGTTCTTATAGAAGGAGCACCAACCAGGCTTAATCATAAATATTTTATGAAGAATATCCCATGTGGGGGATTTGTTTTCCATTAAGAACCACATAGAGTTTTGATTTTTCTGGGAATTTAGCCTTCCAAATCACCTTCCACCACCATTTGGTAACAACATCATCTCTGATAGATAAGATGGATATATATATGAGCTTAGGGTATAAAAGCCGAAGGGAGAGATTCTCCAAGCAAGTTCATCTCCATGTTAGTCAATTGGATATGACCAACTAATAGAGCATTAATGAATTCATTCCATGCCTCAATATAACCCCCATCTATATTGAGGTCCTCAGCTGAAATACATCCCTAGCTCTAAATCGATGTAGTCGTTGGATTTTCATTGTGGATGAGTTTGGAAATTCCTCTATCTCATAGATGGTTAATAAATTGAGGAGGGAGGAAGTGGCTTTGACCACTGCTTAGCCAAGGATCAATACCAATATGCACCTTGTCCATTCTACCCACTTTCCATGCTAGCTTGTTGCTAATAACATAAAAAGAGTTGAGGAATTCCCTCGAAATCATAGAAATGTTAGCATGTAAATTTTCCTCTCATCCAATCCACTCTTCTAGGGAGTAGGGAGTGATGTATTTATGAGTAAAAATGGATGTCCATAGGTTTTGAGTTGAAATTAGCCTCCACCCACACTTTTCTTCTAGGGCCTTGGAGAACAAGAAGATATTCTTTAAGCCTCACCCCTTAAGAGATTTAGCATGGAAACTTTTTCCCATTTAACCCAGGGAATACCACCATGATCTTGATTCCCAAACCAAAGAAAATTGAAACATAGTCTTCTGATTTTTTCTAGAACATATTTTGGGATCCATGCCATTAAAATCCACTAGACAGGGATAGTTTCAAGTATTGATTTAATCAACACTAATCATCCTACTCAGGGAAAGCCATCAGAAAGACCAATGTTTTAGCCATTTCTCAATCTTAGCAATAAGCTAGAGCCAATCCTCCTTATTGTAACAATTAGTCCTAAGATTGAAATCGAGATACTTTAGCCCCTCCTCTAATGTTTCGGTTTCAAAGGGGAGTGTCTGAGTGAGAAGGTGAATCTCCCCTTCATCTATAATTTTCAAGGAAATGGTGGATTTCCTATTGTTTATAGGCATACTAGTAGCTTTCCCATACAAAGAAATGATTTCCAACCACTCACTTACCTCTCTTGGAGAGGTATTTCAAAATATGAGAATGTTGTCTACGAATAGAAGGTGTGTGATTTACATCGCATGCATTATAAGGGTTCCATGGAAAATACCTTACCTATTTGTGTCTACCAATAGTTGACTGATTCCTTCAGCTACCAACAAAAAAGAAAAGGAGAGAGAGGGCATCCATGACTCAAATGAATTTTCACATGAAATAAGGGTGAGGCTAAGCCATAGATTAGAACAATAAAAGAAACATACCCAATACAACTCATCACCTAGGTCATGAAGTTCGGGTTGAAGCCCATGTGGGTCATGAGAAGCCTAAGGTAGATTTAGATGACTCTGTCAAAGGTTTTTGAATGATCAATTTTTAAAACAACCCCTTTCAAATTCAGAAGTTTCATACTATTAAGTTACTCCTAAGAAACACCTATGGCTTCATGAATATGTCTTCATTTCAAGAAAGAAAATTTTTCTGAGGAGATAGAGCATGAAAGGATGTGCTAAATTTTCAAGGTGATGATTTTGTCTATTACTTTATAAATGGCATTACAAAGGGATATGGGGTGAAAATCATCCAGGGATGAGGGATGGTCCACTTTGGTAATCATGGTGATGAAAGAGGAATTGAATGAAGGAAACATGTGTCTCTCACTTCTAGATTCTTCAATCACCTTGAGGAGATCTTGGCCAATCATATTAAAAAATTCGAGAAAAAATTAAACAACCCACCTATCTGGGCCTGAGATTTTATCTCTTTGAAAGCTATGTGAAATAGATTTTAGTTCGTCTTTAGTGTCTTCATCCATGATGGCCTTGTTCTCTTCATCATTTACTAAAAAAATGTGTATCACCAGGTTTGAGTTAGAAAATAACATACCTAGAAAACCACCTTCAAGACCAGACAAGGTTTGTATGGGTGGTGACTCATACCATTTGGTTTATGTAATGAACTATCTATGTTCATGAGATTAATGAATGATGTATTCTACCCATAATTAGATTTATTTGTTATTGCTACAGGAGACAATCCAACGAGCAGTAAAACATGTTAAAGATGAGGTCGACGAGCAAAAGCATTTAAGGGTAGGATAGTGAATGATAAATCACTCATGGCCAAGTCATCTTAATAGTGGTAAAATGATTTATTCATCAAAATAGGTGGTTGTACAGTCTCCTATAGCTGCAAAAATAAGGAATTGTGTAGTCACAATAAAACAACAATGATATAAAGTAAATAAAGACTATAAACTAAAGTAAACTAAGATGCATAAAGAAATATTTTGAATGAAAAACGTAACCTCGACCAATGCTATTATCCAATTCTCAAATATTGTGCAAGAAAATATTGTTTGGAAACAAGCCAAATAATCTTGCATAAAATGATATTCAGAAATAAATTGCATAAATGAATAAGTTATAAACAATAAAGATACAAAAGAAATCTTGAGCATTTGGGGTGGGCCTTGACCCAATGAATCTTACATCCTTGAATGAAAGCATACTAATAATGAAAGATAACATTCATTAATTGAATAATTTCCGGTACATATAAAAGAGATATAGTACTTGGAAACCAGAAAATCAACACTGCTATCCTCTTTTTCTACTTTCGCTAGTTTCTAACTGCCTAATGGGCTACTCAAGCCCTCTATTTATAAAAATGTGTATGGGGAGGCCTCCTTGAAAGGAGTACTACTTTCTATCCAAAATTCTTAGCAATCTAGGTCATGTTCCCTAAATGACCTCTCAACCATGGGGATAGGTATTTATTGTCTCAAACTAGTTGAGTTTGATTCTTTGAGATTATGAATTTTTATTTAAATAAACCTTTTCAATTTGACATTGTTTTTGATAAATTTTCTTTACCACCTTTTAACAACCTTCTCTATCTAAAGTTGTTTGGAAACTTCACATTACATGCTTTATTGTTGCGACAACTCCTCTTTCTCACATCACACGTATATATCGAAAGTATTGATGAATCCTCTTTCTCTGGATACCATTTTTTTAAATTAGTATTGTAATCTGCATGGTCATGTTATTACGAAATGAAAATATTGATAAAAATAGGGATTATATTTTTTTTCCTTTATTAAAATCCCCGAGGGAAAATATTAGTTGAGCTCCTAATCCTAATTATATCATTTAACTAAATTGGATTTTCATATTTTCAAGAGCCTTTGAGGGAATATTGAGTGTAGAATTGAAGGAAAAATATGATTTATGATCATATCCATTAAATATCCCAACAACTCTGTGTTCAATAATATTTTAGTCATGGAAGACTTGAAACTAAAAGGCCAAATAAGGGTAATTGTGTAAATGTGTTAGAAAACCTGCACAGATGAATCTAGCTAGTAAAGGTTGAACACACAGCTTTGCAGAGAAAAAACACTAAAAGAAAATCGAAAGAACAAAAGAATGATTCGTTAGAAAATAGGTTACAATGCTCATGATATAGCATTACTGGGTGAATATCCCAAGGTAATTCACCATAGTGGTGATCAATGAGAAGACTCAACACCTACAACAAGTTCTGGAGAGAACTAGCCAGTTGCGGAGTGAAATAAGGAGCAAATCAAGGAGTAAATCATGCAGAAGAACTAACTAGTTGCGGAGTTAAAGAAGGAGCAAATTAGGGAGTAAATAATGCAGAAGGAATCTTGCATGTAGTCCCATGCTCTAACTAAGAGTCTGCATGTAGGTGTGTAGTAGTTGCAACACCCCCCCTAAACACCACTATGGGAAAAATAGAAAATGGGCCCTGGAAAATAAGGCCAAAGGTCACCCAAAATACAGTGCAACTTGTACTAAAATTAAGGAAAGAGGGAAAATCTCATGGGAAAAACCCCCCCTCAAAATACAATGTAATCAAAAGAAAAGAGGAAGAAAAGACAGTTGCTAAGCAATTGTGTCCTTCACTCCAAGATGATTGTGCAGAGAGTGAAACTTCTGCTCAGTGAATGTCTTGGTGAAGATGTTTGTAGTCTGTTCTGCTAAAGGACAGAACTGCAAATCATTGATCCGATCATGTACTAAGTCTCTGATGTAGTGTATATGGATCTCTATGTGCTTCGTCCGCTGCCGCTGTACTAGATCCCTGCAAAAATTGAGAGTGCTTTGGTTGTCACACCAGATGATAATGGGCTAGTGGAATTGATCCAGGTGGATATTGGTGGCCACCTGCCAAGTCCACCTGGACCCCCACCTCAACATTTTCAGTTTCCTTAATTATAGCGCAGTTTACTATTTTTAGCAGTTTTTCGAGTCCTGAACTTCCGGAGCCGTTTTGAGGCCCTAAACGATGTTTTTTGGGAAATCTTGCTCCACAATTCTTTCGATAAAAATTCATCTTTCACGTCGTAGTCCTCGGAGAGATCTTTCCAACGGGCTATCATGTGTGTCAAACAGAGATCGTATGCCAAAGTTACGACCCCAGGAAGTTGATTTACCCAAACGGGGCCCATAGTTTGGCGTTTCATCTTCTAGGGTTAGGTTTTGGAATGTTAAGGGTTTTCCATTGTTTCTCAACAATAAATAGGCCTTCGAGCCTCATTGTAAGACAATTGAGAGGCATGTAGCCACACATCTCTTCTCAGAGATAAGCTACCATCGCCCTAGCTGGTTTATTTCTATTTCCGGTTGTAAGCATATTTCAGTATTTTCCATTAATGAAATGAAGTATTATTTCCGCTGCATCTTTGTGTATATGGTTATCTCTGTATTTTATTGCGTTCCTGTTTAAATCCGGATCAGGAATTGGACACCCAACTCAGTGAGGAAGTTCCGTACCCACAGAGCTTGAATGGTGATGTTGACTACTCCTTTGTACTTGGCCTCAGCTGAAGAGAGAGTAATAGCAGCCTGCTTCTTGCTTGACCAACAAATAGGGCAAGATCCTAGACTGAGTGAATATTCGGAGGTCAACTTGCGATCAATGTTGTCGCCCACCCAATCAGAATCTGTGAAACTAAGGAGATTCAATGCAGTGCCCGGTGCATAGTGTATCCTGAAGGTGATGGATCCCTGCACATATCGGAGGATGCGCTTGGCAACATTCCAGTGTAGCTCATGCAGCTCCTACATGTATCTGGAAACTGCCCCTACTACATATGAGAGATCTGTTCTGGAGTGGGTGAGGTACAATAAGCTCCCCACTAGCTGTCGGTAGAGAGTGCTGTCAACTAATGGAGTGTCACCTCCATCCTCAAGGCAGACCCCAAACAGAAAAGGAGTTGGTGTTGGTTGCAGTCAGTCATGCGAAATCTCTCGAGGAGATCCCGTGCATACTTAGCTTGAGATAGTTTGATGCTTGTGGCATCCTCGCTGATCTAAAGACCAAGAAAGAAGTGTAATGGACCCATTTCCGTCATCAAGAACCTATCATGCAAGGCCCTCTTGACTATAGTAATGGCTGAAGTCGAGCTGCCGGTGATTAGGAGATCATCCACGTACAAAACTAAGATAAGAAGAGAATCATGTGTCTTGAGCATGTAAACATTTGGATCAGACTTACATCTTTCAAAGTTTTGTGATAAGAGAAAAGAATCCATCTTCGCATACCAAGCTCTCGGGGCCTGCATAAGGCCATAGAGAGATTTCTTTAGTCTGCAGACCAAAGATGAATCATGAATGAAACCATGTCGCTGCTCCATGTAGATCTCCTCAGATAGGTCTCCGTGAAGAAAGGCATTCTTCACATCCATCTGATGTACTTCCCACCCTTGGGCAGCCGCAATGGCAAGTGTAAGGCTTATGGAATCCATCTTTGCTACTGGAGCAAAGGTCTCATCATAATCAATGCCATGCACTTGTTGGAAGCCTTTGGGTACTAGCCTTGCTTTCCATTTGGTGATTTGCCCATTTGCAGCACTCTTGGTCCTGTAGACCCATTTACATCAGATAAGTTTCCTTCCTGAAGGAAGGGGGACCAGATCCTAGGTCTAGTTCTTGAGGAGGGAGTTATACTCCTCCTCCATGGCTTACTCCCAATATGGATGCCTAGCAGCCTCAGCATAAGACTGTGGATCAGAAGAATGAACCAAATGACAATGCCAAGATGGCGATGGTTTAGTGGCAGTGAGGGCAAGAGGAGGCTCAATAAACTCTGATCTAGTCCTCTGTAGATCAGAATTATCACCCACAAGACCATTTCTAGCAGCTGGGTGGTCTTATGCATATATCTCACATAAGCTCCTTGTTCTTTGATTTATGACAGGGGAATATGTTTCACTGCTGGAAGCCCGATCTGGGCTTGGATGTGGATCATCATATGCATGCACTAGATTTGTATCTGAATACTTTGTATATGCATCTGCATGCTCTACCTTGGCATCTGCATGCTCTGTATTTGCATCTGAGTGTACTGAGTCATCATCTCAGACATGAGGTAGATAAAAGGTGTCTGCATGCAGCAATTGAGGTGCATGCGAGAGACTTTCCTCAAATTTGACACTTCACTCAATGATGAGCTTGTCCGTAGAGGAAATCAGGAGTCGGTATCCCTTCACATCATCAGGGTATCCAACAAAGATGCACTCAATGCTCTATGGATCAAGAGCTTTCCTCTTTTTAGAGGGGATCCTGGCCCATGCTCGGGAGTCGAAAGCACAGAAGTGGGTGACCTCCGGTTTAGTGCTACTCCAAGCCTCAAAGGGGGTTTGATCCTTAACAGACCTATGAGGAGATCTGTTCTAGATGTAGTTATCACAATTAAGTGCTTCAGCCCATAGCTTATGAGGCAGTGACTTAGCATGCAACATGCAGGAAGCCATCTCTTTGAGAGATCGGTTCTTTCTCTCAGCAGCTTTATTCTGCTGCGGAGTGTATGGAACTGTGTACTGCAACTGTATGCCGGATTGAAGGCAAAGGTTCTGAAGTGCTCTGTTAACATATTCCCTCCCATTATCTATATGGAGGGCTTTGATCTTTCACTCTGACTATGTCTCAACTAGTGCTTTGAAATCTTCAAAGTGCTCAAAAACCTCAGATTTGTTCTTGAGAAGATATACCCAAGTATACCGTGAGAAATCATCAATAAATGTAAGAACAGACCTTGCTTTGTTGATGGAAGGATGAGGAAAAGACCCCATGAGATCACTATGGATCAGATCTAGAGGAGAGGATGCTCTATGAGTCTTGTCGGTGTCAAAATTTTCTATAGGATGTTTGCCAAGGACACACCCTTCACAAACTCCTTTGGAGAAACTGATATTTGGCAAGCCTTCCACCATCTCATGCTTGTTTAGCTGCTGCATATACCTGTAATTTAAGTGACCAAACCTCTCGTGCCAAAGCCTACTACTATCATCAAAATGTGTAAGCAATAAGGAGGTTTCAGATTCAATAAATTCAGAAAATGTATACAGTCTAGCTCCATTGTTTACCTCACCGGTTGCAATTTTGGAGCTACTATGTAGGTCATATATGTTCACTGCATCTGGAGTGAATTCCACTCTCTTTCCGGTGATGTAATGAGTGATCTAATAAACTGAAAGAAGGCTTACTGAAAGTTTTGGAACATGAAGCACATCTTCAAAGCTTTCGTGTAAAAGTTCCACTCTACCTTTTCCAGTGACCTCAATAGGTGAGTCATCTCCCATGAGGATGGGAGGTCCTTTGCATGCATCCAAAGAGGAGTAGACTTCCTTTGCAGCAGCCATATGATGTGATGCACCAGAATCTATAATCCATGCATCAGGGGAAGAATTAATTGCAACTAAAGCATGAAAATTGTTACCTTTCCTGTGTGTCGGGTCCTCAGTTTTCTTCTTAGTGCCCTGGGGGATGTGGTCCCCAAGGTTTTTCTTCTGAAGGATTTTTTCCATTTGGTCAATTTGTTTCTTCATGCAAGAGGATTCTGGATGGAATCCTCTTGGACAGTAGGTGCATCTGTTTCCTTTCTTCCCTTTCTCATTTCTCGAGTCGAAGGAGTCATTGAAGGGCTTGTTGTACCCTTCCTTCTTTGGATGGGAATGCGCTTTTCCCTTGTCTTTCTGTTGTTGATTTTTTTTATTTGAATTAGATCTGTGATTTTTATTGTGGCTACCATCATGCAAAGCAAGTGCATGCACTTTTGGAGGTTTGATTTTCCCCATGCTAATGAGTTTATCTTGCTCAAAAGTAAGGGACTCCATGAACTCTTTAAGAGAAGGCATAGTGTAGGATTTACCTGTTGCGAGCCTTATTGAATGAAATGCAGACATAAAGATGGAGTATTCCGGTCTAAACTTTGACATAATAGAGAGAACTTGGCGAATCTCCTCCTTGGATTTGTCAATTCCACAACCCTTGAGTTGCAGTAATAGATCATTATATTTGGTGAAGAAGTCTTGAATTATATCATAGTTCCGTGGATCCAATGACAGCAACTCCACTTCAAGTAGATGTCCTTTCATCTCATCCTGTTTCCTGTAGAGTTCTTCAACCTTTTTCCAAATCTCATTAGGAGTATTGGAGGCAGATAGATGAAACTGCAACTCTGGAGAGATGCACATGCAGATGGATCCGTGGACCTCATCCATATGATTGAGGTACTTGGATTTCTCTATGGTTGAAGTGGGTTCCACTTCTGTAGCCATGGTAATCCTGTACAACCCTTTTTGATGAAGGTAGTGAGCCATTTGGTCCTTCCATTCGTGATAGTTGTACGGTTTTAGGATTGATGCTCTGGGAAACTCCATTTTTCTGTCAACCTTCGATCTCCAAACTATAAAACCTGCAAAATAATGTACTGGTGTGCCTTTTATCTAGCAACCTGGGGGTTCTAATACCATGTAAATGTGTTAGAAAACCTGCACAAATGAATCTAGCTAGTAAAGGTTGAACACGCAGCTTTGCAGAGCAAAAACACTAAAAGAAAATCGAAAGAAAAAAAGAATGATTTGTTAGAAAATAGGTTACAATGCTCATGATATAGCATTACTGGGTGAAGATCCCAAGTTAATGCACCATAGTGGTGATCAATGAGAAGACTCAACACCTACAACAAGTTCCGGAGAGAACTAGCCAGTTGCGGAGTGAAATAAGGAGCAAATCAGGGAGTAAACCATGCAAAAGGAATCTTGCATGTAGTCCCATTCTCTAACTAAGAGTCTGCATGTAGGTGTGTAGTAGTTCCAACAAATTGTTGGACAAAGAACAAGAAGAACATACGTACGAGATGTAGCCAAATAATCTAAAATCAACAACATAAATATATAGTGCTAGAATCACTTGACGCTAGGGAGAAAATCCTTCAAACATCACCTTGATCAGGCTATAAAATGCAACATCATGTAAGAATTAACTTAAGGGAACTGGAATGACCCCGGGACATCCCAAGATGAAGCATGCCAAAACTATTACTCATGAGGAGCAAAATTATTTCTATAAAACAATAAGAAATATTTTCTCAATTTCATGAACTCAATCTGAGAAAATTTGTATTTATATCATATTTTTGAAAAGCAGTAAGACACTTTGCCTCATATTCTTGAACCTAGTCCTAGACAACTTCTATTTATATTTGTTTTCTACCTTTTTCTTTTGCAAAGTTTTATGAGTATTTTAAATCAATTTGGCTCGTAAAAAATATGCTTTTTTTTTGTTTGAATCTAAAATGTGGTTACATAAAACCGGTTCTGAACATTAGCTTAGTTTAAGAATAAATTCATAAACCATTTGTAGTTATATTTGTTTCTTTTAATTAAGCTAACCAATTTTATCATAACTTAGTTGTGTATTGATAATGAGAACTAAGAACTTATAAAACATATTGTAACTTAGTTCTCAACTAATGATAAGGATAGTTACAACTGGTTGTTGTTATTGACTGTTATCCTTGAATGAAGTTTAACTTATCTTAATTATGGAAAATCTTATCGTCTAAAATAATTTTCTTAACCAATCAAAATTAGCTTTTAGGCATCAAAGTCCATTTCATCTTAGATGATATTAACAATAAAGCTAGTATCATTGTCATCATTGTTGAATCTACATCCAATGAAGTTATGAATCAATTTAACTTCTCTGAAATGTGTTAATTTCTTTTCATTACATAGTAAAATTTGTTCTGAACATTAGCCTAGATTAAAGATTCATTCATAAACAACTTTCTAAGAACATTATCTCAGGTTAAGGATCCATTCACAAAAAAATTGTATTTATATTTGTTTTTTGGTTTTTAGGAAGGTAATAAAATTTATTATAACCCAGTTATGAACTAGTAATGACAATTGACAAAATGCATTGTACCTTAGTTGTCGACTGATAAAAATATTTATTACTAGCTTCTATACTAGTTGTTATCCAGTTATCCAAAATGTATATCTCAACTATGAATTGGTAATGAGAACTGACAAAATGTATTGTAACATAGGTGTCAACTGATAAGGACAATTATTACTGGTTGTTATTACTAGTTCTTAGTCAGTTATCTAGAATGTAGGTTAACTCATCTTAACTATATAAAAATTTATAATCTAAGATAATTCTCTTAGTCAATCAAAATTAGTTTTAGATCTAAATCCAAAGTTATATACTATCAATGGAGTCTTTTTGTTTTATAAACATCTAGCCTTACCCTATTGCAATTCAACCTCTTACTCTAAAGATTTATTTATTTATATAAAAAGTATCTCAAATTTATTTAATTATAAAGATTTTTTTTTTTTATTTTTTTTGGGATTAAACACATTCCCTTATATTCAGACAATGCTCCCTTCCATAAACATAAAAGTTTTGCAAATATCAGAAGTTGAACTTAAACTATTTACGTAATAAACATGTTGGCTCGTGAGAGTCATACAGGGGAAGACCCTAGGTTTGGGCATAGGAGGCCAACAATGGTTCGTTGTAGTCTAGGACATCATTGACATTTTCACCTTACCCAAAACGGCAAGGAGTCTCACCCGAGGCGTGCCGTGACCAAAAGGGAGAAGGGTTCAACATGGAGTCACGTAAGTCTTAGCCAGGTTGCATTTGATCAAATATATAGATACATTATATAAAACACAGAGGTAACAACATACTCACGATATCATATACACTACCGATTACATGCAATTGATAAGACATTCAAAAAATTTAAATATCCATCATACATAAGGCCCAGATACATAATAAGCCGCAACTGATCTTAGCAGGCCTTTATATTAATCATAACAATCAAACATTACAATATCACTCGACTTCAACCGTAAACAACTACATGAAATACCCAACTCAGTTCCATGGGTTCTGTTTAGCTTCATGGACCATGTCTTCCCGGCTCCTGCAACCTTCCCTCCATCTTCTGCAACAAGGATCCTTTCACCTTCTCTCAACCTCGCCAAATCTAAGCCCGCTCCTTTCCTGGTCTTCTTCTTTTATATCCTTCTCTGTTACTTGGAAATCCAGTTCTTCCCCTCGACTGCTTTTACACCTTCCCACCCCCTTAGCTACCTTTGCCTTCCGCTCCCACCTTGCCATAACTCTTGCTTAACTGCTTGTTCCGCCAACCAACCGTTGTTGCCACCCGTTTCCTTTTCATCCCTTGGTCAGCCAAAATTGGTCAAAACCTTTTCAAAATTTAAATGAAGGCCCCAACAGGCCCCAACCACAATTCCTTGACTTGTCCTCGAGTCAAGTCATTTCATCCTTTGTCGGTGCTGCTGATCCTGTGGGTGGTGGCTGCACTGGTTCTGCTGTCTGCTATGCATGTGCTTCTTCCACTTTGATCCTCGCTTGTGAGGTGGCATCTTCTTCTATTGCACCTTCTCGCTCTTGTGGTTCCCCCGTTCCAAATGAAGGCAAACATTTGAGGGTTGACGCACCTTGGTCTCAGGTACGTATGCGTGTGGGAGGCACCAAACTAAAATTCCTCTAAGAATTCGTCTAACAGAGCCTTGGGTATCCTCTCTCTTGACCTTATGGTGGCCAGCATCTGCTCGTATCAGTCTCTGAAGGCTATCTCGTTGATCTCTTTTGTTCTGGGGTCTCCTGATGCCTTCCATGGGTCATACCAGAGCGCAATTGGTTGGCCCTCGAGGATGGGTTCCATTTTCCTCTCCTTCAGTGGCCTCCACTTCCACATCACCAGCAACATCAACATATATCCAAACACGAACCCAGTACCCATTCTGTACACGTCCTCACATGCCTCAAAACAGCTCATTGAGAACATACACTGACCAGTTGAGCACCTCCCCTCGGCAGCAATGTTCCACAACTGAGAATGCATCCAAGGTACATTTGTTCTTTTTGAAGTATCACATTGTTTTGCCTACAATGAGGTAACAGGAAAATCTAATGTCATCCTTGTTAATCTTATCTAACTTCACTCCTCTCCCGCCCCGCTCAGTCCCATATTTGGCATAAATGTTGTCTTCATTCTGCTTCTTGCCCCACTTAGCCCCTGCTTGGAACACGGTGCTAACTTTATTTCCACCCTCTGCTAGTCCTATGAGCCAACTGATATCTTCCGCGTGGTTAGGGTACTCCTTATCCAGCCACAGTGAACCTCCATGCATCCTGCTCACTAATAACTTGGTACACTGCATCGCAGAAAATTGAGTGTCGAACACAGGTAGGCTCCTCAAACGGAGTATTGTTGATCTCTGTAATCCCTTAAATTCTTCCCTGATCCTGGAGGACCTAGTGCCATCCTCCTTTGGAAATCCTCCATGTAAACTTCTCTCTTCATTGTCGGGAACTAGAAACAGTCTGTGAAGTCATTGTCTATCAGATTTTCCTTGTCATACTTGCCATATAAATTATCCACTGCTTTAATTCGTGCATCCAACACGTCCTATGGAATTGATACAAGTCCTTTGGACATCTCCTTTCTCTTGTGATAAACTATCTGCACTGGAGGCTTCCTGCTTCTCTGTACCTGCACCTGTTCTTCATAGCGAACTTGTAACTCTTCTGCTGTCTGCAATTGGAATTATGGAATTCCCTTCATTATTCTGCAACTTAAGTAGCCAGCCTTGACACGATGTTCCCAGACTAATGAGGCCTTAATAACTAATTACTCCTTTGATCTTCCCATGCGTTTTAGCTAGACCTTCCCGCCGCCGACCGACTTGGACGTGACAACCCTGACGTGGAATCAAAAGTACATAGTGGGTTGCATGGCGTATTTATTTTTCTGTGATGGGTTTATTTATTAACTAACTTTATGCTTAATGGGAAAAGATATTATGGCTCCTACTCTGACATCTGCTTATTTAGTTACTTAATCAGGAAATGACTACTGGTACACGGACAAGACGGGTATCTGTGTGGTCATAAATGTTGGAAAAAGTGCATGCCTATGTGTATTCTATTGATTAGGATTACGTATGTGGCCACTGACTTTACTAGCTGGGATTATATGTGTATCCATTGACGTTACCCCCCACCGACTCTGCTGACGGGGACTACATGTGTGCCCACTGACACTACTTCTCCCCCTCGACCATAAATGGGTTGTGGTAAGTGAAAACTTTTCCACAACCATATTGATATCTACTACCCATTTTATTTATTTATTTATTTATTTTATTATTATTTATTTATTTTATTATTATTATATATTATTATTATTATATATATATATATATATATATATATATATATATATATATATATATATGCTAGTTGTGGAAGGGCTTTAGGCATGTGCCATTCACCCATCCATGCAGTAAGACTCCATCCAGTTTCACAGGCCTTACTGCACCCGAATCTCCATTTTCTATTACTATGAATGGACCCAGCTAGTGCATCTGCAATTTCCATGGGAACTTTCAGAACTTGCTATTGTACATGAGCACTTGTTCCCTAGCTTCAAACGACTTCCTCTTGATATGCCTATCATGCCAATATTTCTTTCTTCGTTGCTCCACTAATTGATGGAATTCTACTAAAAACTGGGTTTCGTCAAGTTCCATCAACTGGTTTAATCTGTCTCATAGGGCATTGTTGTCTATCATTCCCGTTGCCTCTGAGATGAACATGCTAGGTAGTATAAATTCTGCTGGTACTACGACTTCCCTTCCATATACAAGTTGAAATGGATTTTTCTTATGGATTCTTTTTACTATTGTCTTATATGTCCATAGGGTCATGGGTATTCTTTCATCCCAGTCATCCCTATTGGTAGATACGAATTTCGTGAGCCCTTTCTCCAGTATCTTGTTAAATGCTTCTATTTCATCGTTGGATTGTGGGTGGTACGGGCTTCTCTTGTTGTGTTGGACCATGAATGTCTTTAGGAGAGTCTCAATGGTGTCATTCAGGAAATGCGTACCTTGGTCGCTTGTGAGGCTACTTGGGCATCTGAACTGTGAGATGATGTTCTCAAATATGAACCTTGTTTATGTTTATGTTGTGTAGTCCTTTATGGGTGCTGCTTCTGCCCACCTTGTGAGGTATTATGTTGCTGTTATGATGTACCTTTCTCGCTAATGTCTCGCCAGTGGAGAAATGGGTCCAATGAATTTTACTGCCCATTTATCAAAGATTTGCACTGTGTGGACCAGATGTAGGGGCAGCTCATCACGTCTTGACAGCTTCCCGACCTTTTGACAGAGGTCACATGTCCTGGCAAATTCTTTAGAATCCTTATGGATAGCTGGCCACCATAGTCCTGCGTGGAGTATCTTTCTTGCGATGGTCTTCCCTCCTACAACACCTCCTGCGATCCTTGCATGGCACTCCCATAAGACATCATTCCTTTCATGCTGAAGGACACAACACCTCGGTATTTGATCTAAGCCCATCTTGTAAAGGTGTCCTGCAGTCAGCTGGTAATCTACTTCCCCAACTACTAAGTGTCGTCTCTGTGCTACTATGTATTCTGCTGGACAATGACCAGTTGTTAACAATGAGGTGATTTGTTCTAGGTGGTCTAGGATTGCCTTTATTCTGAATAAATCGGCATCAGGCAATCGATCGTCAACTTCTCCTTGATTTTCCCCTGTTTCCAGCCATGACAAGTGGTCGGGTCCCACATTGAGTCTGCTGGGCTTTACCACTACTTCAAACGTAAATTCCTAGAACAGTAATAGTCATTGGCATATTCTCCCTTCTAGTACTGGCTTGTTTACTAAGTACTTGAGCATAGAATGGCCTGTGAAGAATTTGAATGGCGTGCCTAGTAAGTAGTGTTTGAACTTTTGAAGAGAGTAAACCATTGCCAGGGCTTCTCTTTCAGTTGTTGTATAGTTTCTTTCCGCAGTAGACAAATTTCTATTAGCATAGTACACTGGATGGTCCATGTTTTTCTTCCCTTGATATGCTAAGACCGTTCCCAGTGTTATTCCTGATGCATTGATGTGCACATGGAACATTTTGTTCCAATCAGGATACACCAATATAGGGCGCTTACTAGTCTTTCTTTTAAGTTATTCAGGGTTGTCTGACAAGTCACATTCCAAATGAACTCTTCCATTTTCTTCAGTAATTTTTCCATTGGAGCTGTGATGGATGCGTAATTCCTGATAAATCACTTGTAGTACCCTGTATGCCCCAGAGTTTCTCTTAGTTGTTTGACGTTGCGCAGTGGTTCCATGTGGATAATTGTCGCAACCTTTACAGGGTCTACACATACTCCATCCTTGCAGACAATAGGAGCATTATTATTTACTCACATGGCTCCTAAGGGTGCTTGAAAAGTCATTTCACCCCTTAATCATCCAAAAAGATCAGTCATGGCTCATGAAGAAATATAAGATGCTTGGTACCATGTATCCAAGTTGGAAATTTATTTGTCACGCATGGAACAAACAATGGAAGAAAATAAGGAAGTAATAAAAAAAATATTCGAAGGAAGAAATACAAAAATCCATGAATTCCATGGAAAAGATTATATTGGGGAGGCTTCCTAAAAAACAGTAGGGAGATCCCAAGAAATCATGAAAATAAGGAGAACAATTTTGTTGAAACACAATCAGATGTGGGAAGTATTTTATCTCAATTGGAGAGCACCAATATTTAATCACATAATTATAATCTTGAGTTTTGAATCTAATATATACATCATCAAGGCTTCAAATCGACCCCAAGTAACTACTTCATTCCAAAGATTGATAAAAGGAAGTTTGATGGCAACAATCCTGTAACATGGATATTCTAGATGGAGAAATACATTGATATACGCCAAGTGACAACACAAAAAAGGTAAATATTGCATCTATATACTTAGAATGATATCAATTTGTTTGGTATATGTTGTAGCAGAATTTTGCAGAGTCAAAATTTCAAAGATATTTTTCAACAAACTCCAGTAAGGCACCAAAAATAATGGTGGTTTTGTAGACAAATAAAGAAATTTTGTTTTCAAAAATCCAGCTAGACATAAAACCATACTTGTTGGAATCAAATCATTCCTCTTGGGGGTTGTGATGACAATGTATTTTTAATGATTTGTGTTTTATTTTTGAACTAGAATTATAACAATAAAAACAAACCAGTGATAAAGGGCATTACAAAAAGTTATATTGTGAGCTACAAGTTCGTGATTATATACCTCCAAGGGTGAGGTCTATGTTAAAATTTAACTTGAAAATATAGAGCCACCAAAGGGAAAATAATTTAGTATAGGTAGAGATGATGATGACCCCTTTCTCATAGAAGATTATTCCACTTGTTGTTGATGGAATAAGAAAAAAAACCTAGAAAGTAATATTACATCTTATTAGTCTTTTCAAGTGCAACAATGATTTTTCCTGATTATTATTCCTTCAATTGGAGAATAGAAATGGCAGGCTCTCCCCATGCAAGTTAAAAGATGCATTGAGTAATCATTCAACTAAATTTTGTTCAAAGGATAGTTGGACATTATTTCAATCCAAATTTTGAGATTCTTGTTGACTCTCATTGATATAAAATCAACACAAATAAAGGTTTCAATGGTGGAATCTGATATTGAAATACATAATAGCACAATTCAAGGAGGGAATATATGACAATGAGCTTATTGTATGGTCAAACTTTCCCAATAAGGTTGCAATACAAATGAATGACACAAACCAAAATCTAGCTCCTCGTCATACAGAGATAATAGAAGAAATCAACAAGAAGTACCTAGAAATGATACGCTCCCCTCAACCTAATATGGAGATTAGACTCAATAATATGTGCATTATGGATGATTCAAATTCCCTTAAGTGTGTTGTGTACGTAGAAAATTTATGTGTAAAATCCTTACATATGGTCAATGGAGTGACTTTATTGCATAACAATATTCTAAAAGATGAACTTTTTTAAGACTTATTACTCGTCATGGCTAGAGACATTCTAGAACAAAAATAATGGTATTACTCATTGTTGGTTGTGTTTTGTAGTCTTGTGCTAAGTGTTATAATTACAAAATGGCTAAAGACATCTCAGTGGAGATACTTCATACAATCATGGGTGAATTGAAGAACACAGAGTTAATGTTGTTACTTCATACAATCATGTATGGAGTGGATCCTACATCCTTTATCTTGAAGAAAATAACATAAACTAGGAATGGCACATTGTTCATAAATATGAAAATTCATTGGTAACAACTTATATTGTAAAGAACCACTCTTAGTATATTTAGAACCACTCTTAGTATATTTATTACAAGTTACATGGGATTTTTACTACAAGTTACATGGGACACATGCAGAGAAGGATTTGCTCACTCTTTTACCACCAGTGATCATAGAGAATCATGGAACAAACTTCGATTGGCCATATGAAGAAACCAAAGGTTACACCTCTTGCAAGTGCCAAAATAATTGATGGCCTACAACACTTATGCTCCAGATTCAACGATATGTGACGGATCTTCTCTTGCCAAAGTTTAATGTATGAGGGGTCTCGCATTAAGTGGTTTATCAAAACCACCCATCAAAAAATCTACGATCTAGAAATAATGCGACAGGGAGCCTCATCGTTCCACAAACCGCCAGAAGGGGTCGCCACACAATTGTTTTTAGTTTTCTTAAAACTTCCTATGGTTTTTGATGTGTCCAAGACAAAAGTTGAGGCTGCTTTTAACTCCATGCTAGCTTTAATTATTATTTTATATATTAATTGCAAAGTAAAAAAAACCTCCCGATGAATTGTCATATATCATAACATTGTAAAAGGGGATGAATTCCACTTTACAAATGTGGTTTATTTTAAAAAATTATGAGTTATTATATTTAAATATATATATATATATATATATATATATATATATATATATATATATATATATATATATATAGATAACTTGAGTGGTTCTAATGGTTAAGATCATGTGTTTACTCTTAAGAGGTCACAGGTTCAAAAACATAGGGGTAGAGTATGTATGCCTTCATAGATTTAGCAGTCAAATCGATGTGTGGAGGTGGAGGTGAGTCCCTTGTCCCACTACCAACGGGGTCTCATACACCAATTTGGTGTCTCACTTCGTTGTGACCTTAAAATTGAATAATAATAATAATTTGCATTCTTACCCTTTAAAAATTTTTAAACAAGGGATAGTTTTGTAATTGTTAACAAAATTAGTTTCATAACCGATTATGGGATAGTTAGACTCAAGAAAAAGATAAAAATTGAGATAATTTTTTTGTAGGGGTTCAAAGATCCGAAATTTTTTGGCGAGAAGTGTAATGTTGCATCTTTTTTGGAGATCAAATAAAGAAGACTAGAATGGCTCCATTTCTTTTGAAGCGTTGCAGTGTGTAATGTTCTTTTCTTATGTGTTCTTTTTCATTTCTGTTATTCTTCCTATGAGGTTAATGTGAGATGCAACAAGTTTATTTTGAAAAATATGTAGATGTATTTATGTTATCATAAATGGTAGACAATACCTCTTCTTTCTGAAGAAACCCTTAAAGAGCGCTCCATTGTCTCCCCACTCTCATCTCCTTTATTCACATTTTTTTATTCATCACTGCAGTCTTCGAGTGTAAATATTGGATTCCATTTGGCCCAAGGTGATCAACCTTGTTCTGAACTATTTCCTCTTTTCGGTTGTACATTTTAGAAGTATGCAGTCATTAAAGTAAAGGCCTTTATGGTCAACTAAGTTTGTCTCCAAGATTAAGTTGACATTACACTCAAGGGTGTTCTTTCTTCTTGTAAATATTTTCTTTAAAATCTTTATTAATCTTGTGAATGTCCTGGGCACTAACTTCCTATATCCAGAGGTTGTCTATAGGAGTATCAATGGTTTTATGAAAGGAAAAAGGATTATATTGTACCTTGGTCCCTTTTACAAAGGATTTTATAGCACATTATTGGGATATTAAGAGAAATACATTCTTTAGTCATTTTGTAAATCTTCAAAAAATAGGTCCAATTACAGACCATATATGAAATTTTTATAAATTGAGTCTCAAGTTAAAGAAAAATTTAGAGTACAATTTATTAGAACTAATTATGGAAACTTAAATGGAAAGTATCTGACATGATACACATTTCTTTGAACCTAAATCCCTATACCATTCTTTCAGTCTAGAAAGGAAAGTTGAAAGTAAAAATATAGCTACTAAAAGAGTGGTCACTAACAACTATATAGAATATCAGGCTCCCTCTCCCCTCCCCTAATTTCACTCTGCTGAAAAGGTTGAAACCTTAGCAAATGGATGAAATAATATAAAAAATATCATGCTTCAATCGTAATAACAAAGACAATAAGGGGCATAAATGTGGTGAGAATAAGTTATTCTACATAGACCATGAAGAGAAATAAGATCAAGATCTCGAACCATCACAAGATCTAGAGCTAGAAGAGCCTACTTAAACAATATCTTATCATGCAATGTTTGGCATAAATACTAAACACTCAAGTTAGAAGGCTATATCGAAAATAAAAATACAATAGTGTTTACTGATTCTAGTAATACCCATAACTTTGTTAATTAATAATTCCAAAAACTTCTCAATTGCTTATAATTCTAGCACCATAATTTCAAGTAATGATTTTGAATGGAGGTACCATAAATTGATTAGTGAAATTCCATAGTATTAAGATGAATATGGGTGAGTATTTGTTGGATAGTACCATGATTGCAATCCAAATGGGTGGTGTTGATGTTTCTGTTAGGGTTCCAATGTTTACAATCATTGGGAATAATGGCCCTTAATTTTCAAGTTATTTTCATGATATTTTCCTCTTAAGGAAAGTAAATTGAGCTTATAGGTAGCCAATGGAAACCCTCTAAAGTAATAATCTCTAATAGAATGACAAAAGTACTCAAAATGGACATGATGGTGTTATTGCATGATTTTCCTAGTCAAACATCTATATCCTCTACTCTTATGGATCTCCAAAGAGTTATTAACAACCACTCCAAGGAATTTGGAGAGATGCCAAAAGGTCTTCCATCTACTAGAGATCTTGAGCATGCTATTAATTTAACTCTTAAAATAGTACAACCTAATATTAGGCTTTACACGTATCCATATGCATAAAAGAGTGACTTTAAGCATCTTATTCAAGAAATGTTAGAGATTAGCATCATTCAACCTAGTCAAATTGCTTTCCCTTCACCAATGATAATGGTTACAATAAATGATGCTTTATGGAATAAGCATACAGATAAATTAACATAGACATATTATGGCCCCTATAAGGTGTTGCAAAGGATTGGAATTATGGCCTACAAATTGGGGTTTCCTCCATCTTCACGTGTACATTCAGTCTTCCATGTTTCTTGAATAAGGAAAGTAATTAGTTGCAAGACCTTAGTCCAAAATATTTTACCAGAGATTACATAAGAATGGAAAATAATACTAGAACCAAAACAATCCTTGAAATGAGGATTAAGCAGTTTAGAAACTGAGTAATTACTAAGCACCTCATCAGATGGAAGAACCTACTAGTGGAAGAAACAACATGCAAAGATGATTTTTTCATGTAGAAACAACCATAGTTATTCAGGTGTTGATGACACCATTTGCTTGAAAGGAAGGGGCATTGCTAAGACCTATAAAATCCTCATTTTATCATTAAAACCATTTATTAAGCCCTATATATTAGTTTATTACATTTATATTGTTATATATGCCAGCAAAATCCTTTCATTGTACCCTTTCATTGAATATGTACCTTTTGTCTCCTATATAACAAGAAGAGAAAATTTTAGGATTGCTATATCATGTCATGTGTTGTATTCATTATAAAAAGGGGTTCTTATAGGTATTAACATTCTACAAATATTTTCTACAAATGAATTCTTATTAAAATATAAAATATGAAATGGAAAACACACAAATTAGCACAAAGATTTTACACTAGAAACTCAAACTGGGAAAACCAAAAATATTTTTAATTGTATTCTTCGTTATAGTATTAAAATACAATATAAATGTCCTACAATATCTATATATTGTCAATCCATTTACCCTAGATTAGAATATAACCATATATCCTTAACTAAAACTAAAAAACCATGGGCTAAATCACCATTCATCACAAATCTACTTTGAAAACCATGTGTTGGAAACCACCAAAAATGGATGCAAGAAAAAACTACAAAAAAAATCGGGAGTGCTACCCTTGATCCCCCACAAGGGGGATTTCACCCCCATTGCACCCAATGTAACAGACTACATGTGGAGGTATTCATGCAAAAGAAATAACACATACCCAATAGTTCCACACTCGAAGTGGATTGTATTCATTGACTTCTTATCATTTTTAAGGCACAATGTTAATAAAAATTTGAATCTTTATATTATTTATCATCTATCAATGCTTTTATAGTGGAAAAAATTGAAGGAATCAACTTTTAGGGTCATTTTAATGGTAAGTCGCACTTTTGGAAAATTAGGGTTTAATGCCTTTTGAAGTTGCCTTGACATCAAAAGAAATTTATAGGGAGTCAAAAATTTCCTTTCTTGCACAAGGACCCTTTGACAATGATCTACATTCAAAGACCTTTCCATTGCAAGAATCATGTCAATTAAGGCTTGTATGCAAAATTTAGCACTCCTACAAGTTGACCTATGGCCACCATTACTCATGCATATTGGATTAACCATGTGTAGACATTCAAGAATATTCTACAAGGTCAAAACCCATATCTCTAATTGAGGATTGAAGGGATCAAAAACTTACCCCTAGATGATTGTAAGGAAATTTTAGATGCCAATTCACTAGGAGGAAAAGCGTTCCACTTTGTGTGATTATATTTGTTCCATAGTTGAGTAGAGCATATACGAGTAGGAAGTTAGATAGAACAATAGAAAGAAATATGGTTCTATAATAGCTGCACATATGATAGGCCTTAGGTAACTCCATAGAGAGTACCTCTTTATATTTTTATATTTCCAAACTGGAGAAAAGAGATAAAAGTAACCTCACCTCATAGCTAGGTATTCTCTTATATAGGTTTCACAAGGTAAATCTTGTGTTTATTTGTTGATGGTGTGTGTGTGTGTGTGTGTTTTCCATTATCTATTTTTTTCATTTAATTTATTTCACACATTTAAGCACAAAACCTTTAATTAAGAACATAAGATATAAAGGAAATTAATCTTCACAATAAATATTTCAACATTTTATTACATCTATTGTGATGAATTGTTTACTGGAATATCCACAATAGTTTACAAATCACAAAGCATATCTAAGTCACATAAGTTGAGGGTGAAAATGTTAAACTTTTAAATATTTGAAGTCACTATGGATGAATATCTTATGCATTTGAATTTTCATGTTATACATATGAATGATGCAAATATTATCTTGGGATATTCTTGGATAGGCTCAAATAAAACAATTATTATTAGTCTATAAAATAATTTTATGAAGCTTTAGTACAAGAAAAAAAAATTACTTGAAAGATATTTATCTTACTGAAAGACAAAGGCCCAAGATGGAACATGAAGAATTTATTATTGAGAAACTCAATGCATTACCTAAAGATATTGGATGAAGACTTGAGGTTGTAAAAAAACAACATTTTATAGAAGTGCCCTAAGAAAAGACTTAAGAAGGGCATAAAAATGAAAAAGAATATACAAAGTTGCATTCCTCAAAGGAGCCACAAGTTAAGGAGTTAGAAAAAGAAGAACCAATAGCTAAGGTTTTTCCATGTCACCAACCAGGCCATTTTGACAAACAATAGTCATTAAGGCAAGATCATGAAAATCACCAAACTTATTGTAGACCAACATGGAACTAGAAAGGAACCCATTATAAAGGTACATGAAGGACTAACATGAATATATGGAGTATGGATTTAGAATTCCGAAGTCAAATAACTCACAATTTCCTTTAACAATCTATTTTAGCTTTGAGAATATCAACCTTCTTATGCATAACTGGTAAACAAGTGGTCACATTACGAAGTACATATTTGTTAAATTGAATAATTGTTCATTATACAATGTTGGTTAATGTGATTAAAATATTAAACAAACAATTTTCTACACGAACCAAAAGATACCAATAGTACCATGGCACATCATTGGAAAAAAAAAACCTAAACCCCTTTATTCAATTTCAAATAAATCTAAAATACATAAGACAAAAATTCAGTTATATTAGATATAATGAACCTCTATGTGCTTTGAAATAATTCAAACCTCTTATAACTTCCCTTAAAACCATAGGTTCCAAATTTCTGAAGTTTTATGAATAACTATGTGAAAAATAGCATCCTTTATAACCCTTTCACAAAGAGAAAAAATCATTTGACATTAGTATAATATTGTACCTTCTAACCTATTTTAAATAATGTTTGTAAAAGAAGTAACAGGAAAAAATATTGAATAAGGGATGTTCCAGAGCAGCAAATCCCTGCCCATTTAATGAGTGGAATTGGGAATTTCAAAGTGCAGGTAAGGATACAATTAAGACATCAAAGTCACATCCATTAATATTGTTGACCCAGACATTGAAAGTTACTAGAGAATCAGGTCTGAGTTACAATTTATACACATGAATCTTTGAAACAACAATGGGAAAGTTATTAATTTTGTCACAAATTGATTGGACGAGCAAACATCCACTAAATATTTATCTCCTCAGCAAGTTCTTAGAGTTCTCATTACCTCACGAGCAATTCAGAGCTTTCCAGTGAAAGGAGATCCAACAACAACGAATGTTGACCACTGCCAGAATGTTTATCTTCTTGAATGTTTTTTAAAGTTTTTGAAACTATTACAAGTATTTTTATTAATGTAATGAATAATGTATTAAAATTAATCAAATAACACCCAGAATAGAAAGGTCTGCCATCTAATATACTTTTAGGTTGGCCCTAAATTGAACTTGCCAAAGATCTCATTTAAAAAGCATCCATGTAGATTCGCTTGGATCTGAGATATATGCTTGGGCTTGAACCTATTTTAGGTCCATTAATGCAAATAATGCAGAAGAGGTTGTTGGATTATTCAGGTATAACATGAATTCATATGGGGTGAGTTGATGGCATTTTTTATTTTTTTGACGGAGGCATTTTCAATGTTCCCTGGTTGTTGAATGATTAGAGTTCCATGCTTGAAGGTAAAAATGGTTCAAACTTCAGCATTGTTCTGGGTGTTCAATTAAATCATTAGTACGCTATCATTACATTATGCAAGAAGAAGAAAGGAATGATAATTGAGACTTTGCAGCAAGTTGAGCAGCTGTCAGAATCATGGTCTTGGTGATCCATTTCTCAATTTTTCCTCAAAACTGTGTTGCTAAATCCCAAATATCTCGTTCCACAAGCCAGTGCGAAGGTTGATTTCAGATTTATGCAGTCTCATGCCACTTGGGTAAGTCATTGAACATTCAAATTTCTTTGTAACAATCTATGAAATTGATAGTTGCCTTGTTTTATTTCTTTCCCCTGGTTTTTTGGCCGACCTTTTCGTTATTAAACAAAAATTCATAATTTAGTTTAGAATAGTCCCTCAGGCCTGAACCGGCAGGGACTAATAAGAATCAACCTAAGCCTTCCATATAGTTTGGTATTCATCTTTATTTGTATTGATCAATATAAACAACTCAATTATCATTCATTATGCGGATCTAGGAAATAATTAACAAATGCCTAGTTAAACATAAAAAAAAAAATCCATATACCTTTTTCATGGCAATGAAGAGTGTTATTTTCATTTGTGCATTTATTTCTATATCTAACTCTATGTAGTAGAGGAATCTTTTATGGTTTAGGGGATGATCTATTGGAGTTATCTTAACGATCTCCTCATGCAAGATGCATCCAAATTTTTAAGGAAGCTCTCCACAAATAATTTCTCCTCATGTATATCAACTTGTGCTACTCAAATGATACTCACAAATTTACCACAAGTGTATAATGTTTTAATATCTATATCAACACCTTAATGAAATTCAAAGATAAAACTCAACCTTTAAGTAGTAGCACTGGAGTCCCCTTAAAATCATTGCCACAACAAGAAACAAAAGAAATTTGAATTCACTTCATTCTTACAAGTGTTGAAATAAATAATTTGTTAGTTGTAATAAAGTGCCTAGTAACCATTATGTAGATGATAGAGTTAACAATTACTTGTTTACTAAGTTAAGCACCACATATCTAGTTAATAAAATTGAATTTAGGAATTGCATGTTGTAATTATTTTAAGAGGCTCAATTTCTCATTGTTGAATAATTGGTCAATTCTTTATATTTAATACTAGCCATAATTGATGGTGGTCTAAGGGAAAATTCCATTTGAACTAGTTTTATTGATGTTAGTAAAATAACAACTTTGTGATATATTTTTCTTGAGATTTGTAATTTAATAAATATTTTTTTTATTGGTATTTCATTTTTTCCATTTCGATTTGCTAAAAAAAGTTATTTTTATTTAAAAAATAAAGAGCCTAGATCCATCTCAACCTCAGATCTATCAAGCACCACGAGTGATCAAATATCCTAAGATGCAAACCTCTTTTAAAGTGAAAAGAGATTTGATCCCTCTCAATGCTTGATAGATCTGTGGTTAAGATGGATCTAGGTTGGTGTTTATATACACAAACCATATATAAGATAGATCCATCTCTCCCTCTCTCTCTATCTTCTCTTTGTTTCTACTCTCTCCATCCCTCTCTCCTTCTCTCTCTCAAGTCCTCTCTCTCTTCCTTGCTCTCCTTTTCTCTCCCCCATCTCTCTCTCTCTCTCCCCTACATCTATCTTTACCTACCCTCCAACTTTGTCACTATCTCCATATCTCTCTCTCCCGCTCTCCCCCCTCCATCTCTATGTCCCCCCCTCTCTCTTCCCTTTCTCTCCCTCTCTCTCTCACCTCTCCTCTCTATCTTCCCTCCTATCCTCTCTCCCTCTCTCTCCATCTCTATCTTGTCACTTTGTCTCTCTACCTCTATCTCTCTATGTCTTTATTCCTCCCTCCCTCTCTCTCCCACTCCAAGTCCATCTTTCTCTCCCTCCCTCTATCCTCTCCCTGTCCTTCTTCTCTCTCTTCATTTCTCTTTATCCCTCTCTCTTACACCTACCCTTATATCTCCCCTACCCATCACTCTGTCTCTCTCTCTCTCTACCCTATCTCCCTCCCTCTCTCCTTCTCTTCCCCCCTCCCTCTCTCCCTTCTCTCTCTCTCTCATTTTCCCTCACTCTCC
>APFE031338924.1:20820-50582 GCA_000404065.3 Pinus taeda | reverse complement strand
TGTATTGTAACTAATGAAGGTCACCTTCCGATTCAAAAATCTCTCCAATTGGTAAAACATCTCACTCGACATGTTTATTTTTGACTTCATGCTTTAGGGGGCAACTGTTACAGGAAAATTTTGGCACATCAACCCCGACTTCCAGATCTATATTATTAGGGTCCATCAAATCGTAATTCGGTTGTTTTCATTCCCTAATGAAGTTAACCTACATCATGCTTGCTTCCCAAGAGTTTCATGACACCATTCATCCAAAAAATGTCCTCAACGAGATCATCGCAAGTGGCCTTCTATCTGGCTGCAATGAATGGCAGACACTACATTGTCTGGGTGCTATGCATAGCACCTGACCTTTGTTGCACCTATGATGAGTGAGATCCATCAAATTTTTTAAATGATCTCATTTGATTCTTCATCAAGTGGATGCTTCTAGAGGTTTCTGGAAGGATTGGGCTCGCTTTTGAGACTTCTTAAGCTAAGGAAATGCTTCTTGGATGAGATTAGTAGAGAGAGTAATGTTATCATGTCAAATTGTTGCTTCCATGAGGAGAGAAGGGTTTGAAGCTGGGAGGATGACGCTGAATCAAACATGCATCTACATGGGTTGTAATCTTCCTTTCTATGAATATAGAGTTCTATTCTTTTTCCCATTCATGTGTTATGTGATGTATATTGTATTTTCGATTCTATAATATGTTTAGTTAATAGATCGATATGTATGTTGTGATGGTTTTCTGTCTTGGCTTGTGTGTCGGTACCTTTCAAGCAAGTTAAGTACGGAAGGGAGTGGTGAAAGTGCTCAAAGGGAAGAGGGATCGAGCGAGAGATACAGGTTGGTACTTTTTCTCCTCTTTCTTTTATCGGTTAGCTATAGGAAAAGCAATGGAATTACTTTAACTGTTGTTCTAGACTTGCTACTAGGTATAGGGGTTAGTCGTTCGAAAAGACGCTAAATTTTCCCATAACATTCCGGTTTTGTGGAATCTACGGAACCAAATTAATTACTTTTCCATGTTTCATAATCATTTTGGGTCCAGGCACTCAAGGCTCTCCTTCACTAAGGGGGATGTCCTGCGATACACGATTAGCGCTTTAATCGCGTATCAGAAACTACCCCCGTTTCTTGAATTATCCTCTGGTTTTGCCAATTTTTGCTAGTGTGTGTTAACATGGGCCAATGGTCTGCACGCTCAACCGAGGGTCCTCGTTGCTCCGTGCTAATCACAAATTGCAACTGTCACGAGGATTCCTTCTGATAGCTTGATATTTCTAAGACTTGAATCTTTTGGCATAATTTGAAAGAGTTTATGAAAACTTAGAGAGTGTTTAGGATGCAATTCGGATCACGACCTTCCCACTGAAAAAGCTTTTGGACCACCAAAAGTTGATTTTTAAGCATCCATCAAGTGAGGGTATTGATTCCTCGCTTGCCCAATTTCTATCCATTTTGCACTGCTTGGTTTCGAACCTTTGAGTCCAATCCTAAGGTACTCAACATCCCCTTTGTGCGTGGTTGTCACCTTCCTATCCAAAACTATATCTTCCTGCAACTCATTAAGATATTCAGGCAACAGATCATCAATAGAAGGCAACTGACTCTGCTCTTTGGGATCTTCAATCAATGAAGGTTCAAATACTCTTAAGCTGTCTACATTAACAACTGAGTAGATGTGCATGTAAACTGGTAAATCAAGGAGAAAAGCATTCTCACCAATTTTCTCATGTATCTTGAAAGTTCCATACCTTATCGGATTCAACTTCTTACCTTCACCTTGCATTCTGTCTGTTATAGCCTAAATCTACCTGAGGCTGACAAAGGCAGGTCTAGGGTAACATCAAACCACACTTAACCTGGTAGCTAGCCCTACTAGGTCAGGAGAGAGCTCTCTCTTTGTCAATCTCAAAGAAAATATGGCAAGTAAGGCTTGAGATGGCTGATATGAATACTAATTTTAGTCTAGCTATATGCTCAGAGCAATTTGATTGATTTTAATGGTTGGTTGCTGAATCAGATGAGGAAGGCAGCTTTGGGTCCGGGAAATCAGCTCAGATTTGTAGAGGTTTCTATGGGGCGAGGTAGGCAAGTGTTTTAGCAGTTTGAAATGAATGTGATGGTGAATCTAAAGGCTAGTGGGGAGTTGGAGAGGGCATGCAAGTTTCATGAGTTGTCTTCAAACAACAAAAAACATTTAAAACTAAATAAACCCCAAGGCAGAGCACTGAAACACCAATGGATTCCACCCTTTAATCTTGATTAATTTAGTTATGCAGAAAAAGAGAGATGATGGCACATATAAACATAAGATAGATTGAATAACATAGGAGAAAACAATTCTAATTCACATTACCAGAATAATCCCACAAAATGCTGCAAAACCCTGGGTCATTTCCTTGCCAAACTGCAGAAGTGATTTATAATAGTGCTCAATGCATCCACAAGAGTCCAACCTTGACAATTGACTAAGAAAGTACAAGATATAGGCATCAAAACACATATGCTAGCCATTAGGGGTCGAATCCATGAGTCAAGGAGCTGTTTCAACACGATCTAAACTAGGAACTGAAAAATAGGTAGTGGAATAGCTTGCCTCTAAAACTATGGAAACTACTTCATTCATCTTTAAACCAACTCTAAACTAATGTATCTACCTCCTCAAGTCATATTTCATCATATTTAGATCATAGTACATCAAGTTACATCATATTACATCATCAATTTACCAAAGAGAGAAGAAAAATTCAAATTGACAGCAAACTAGGCAAAATTCTAAACAAACAGGCAAAACTGGAAAATTTTTCTCCTATGCGTAGTGCCACCGATCCTATGCATAGCGCTTTTTCCAGGCCAGTTTTGGAAGGCTTCCCGAAGTAAAAATCAGGTGAAGAATAGCTCATTGGAAATATTGGTGAGTCTACTTCCTGGGACAACTTGAAGTTTTTGATTTGGAGTCCATTTTCCCCTCCAAAAATGCAATCTCCCAAGACTGCTTCCTGTGTGGAAAAAAAAGTGGCAGAGAGGGCACTTTTTGGGTGTTTTTGGCCCTTTTGGAGGTCCAGAACTTGTCAAAATTTCTCATCCATTTTTGAGCATGAATAACCTTTCATTCTGATTCCATAAATGAAAACTTTTTTTCAAATGGAGTACCCCATCAAAAGCGTAGCACCGGTGGCACTACGCACCTGCTGAAAAAAACCTATTTTTTGCTTCAAAATTTCAAAAATGACAAAAACTTCACCAAATTTCTTGAAATTTGGCATGAGTGATCCTTTTTATGTGCTATGCTAGGCCAATGATGCATCGGCCAAGATCTTGAGCTTATCTTGCTCCTTTTTGCTTCTCAAAACTCTCTTTAGCTTAGCCTTTAACCTCTTCACCCTTGTTTTGCAAATTTTATTCCGAGTCAAGTAGTGATAGGCCATATGGCGCAACATTTTCTTCTCCTTGTTAGCTTTATCAAGAAATTTCTCCAGGTAAATGTTTGTCCTCTATAACCATGATTCCCGGTCAGCCTCAATTTCTTTCTCAAGCAGTGTCATTTTGATTTTTCTTCTTTTTGCCACTTGCTTGTTTTCTCTAATTGTTTGCAGCTCCATGATAGTTTGTTTGTCCTCCAGTTGCTTGTTCTCTTGCTCAAGGAAATTAATGATCCATTTAGCCCTCTCAAGGTCAAGTGATAAGGCTTGGATTTCAACTTCCTTCTCTTTGATGATCACATCCTTGAGTCTTGAGCTTTGAGATCCCAAATCAATATCATCCTCCTCAACCAAAACAAAATCTTTGTCTTGCCCTTCAGTAGGGCCTTCATCACACACCTGTTGTTTTCCTTTGTCTTCATCTTGTACCTATTCAGTTGAAGAAGAAGGCAAAGCCCCTTTCACCCCTGGTGAAGATAGCATTTTCTTGTGGTTTGGTGAAGAAAACGAGACCCCTTCCACCCCTAGAGGAGATAGTACTCGTTTGGCAACTGAAAAAGTCTCCTAGTGCCTTTCTTATAAGTGAAAAACACTAGCACACCTGTAGTTTTAGTCTCATGAACATTTGGCTGGTTTGAAGGCCCTCCTTCCTCATGAAGCACCAATGAAGTCACTTGAGGGCCTTTGAAAACCTCATGTGCAATGAAGGTATCCCATGATATATTCAGCAAGCTTAGCTAATGCAAAACAACAATTTTAATCAATGAGAAATGGTAAATGTTGCTAAACTACTAAGGAAGAGGTTTTCTTTGCACATATAGAACCATCCTTTCAATATTTCTACATACAAAGTATGGGAGGTTCATCATCCTCACTCTTGTGAAATGTATCAGCAATCTGACATGGTATGTATATAGATGGGAAAACCTCCCCTCATAGGTAAAATACTTGATGATGAGTCTCATGAGTGGAGCATAAATGTTTTGCAAGTATTTAAAAGGAAAAACCCTATTGATTTGCCTATGATAACCAGCCTTGATGTAAGGCTCATAATGCTCTCTGCCCACATGTTGCCCCTTATTCCACTGTTCACCCACATTAGGGATGCCTGTTGCTGCTGCAATGGTTTCAAGTGTCAAGGTGAAAAAGACACCAGCTAGGTTCACCTAGCCATTGTGAAGATGAAAAACAAACAACCTAGCCAGCTCATGATGATACTTCACCCTCTCTACCATTTCAGAAAATTGATGATAAGACTGATGTTTAAAACAGGTTACTACAAGAGGGAAAGCAAGTAATTCTATGAGAGTGGTGGGCTCCTCCCAGATATTTTTTCTTCCTTTATGTGGTTTTCTTGGTACATGAGCCTCTTGGGAAGAATCACTAACAGTTTCATCATCCCTCTCATATGCTGAGTCTGTCTCCATACTTACAAATTTGGAGTGAAAACTGATGAGTATGAAGAGATTTTAAAAGTATGAGGGTGAATGCTGTATGTAGGAAATGACTGTTGTTTTTCTTTTGGGAAAGGAGGGAATGAATAATATTATGACTATAGATGAGGGATTTAATGATGGAATGGATGTAATGAGGGAATATGAAATGGGAATTAGGGTTTTTGGAATGTATAGGTTTAGGGTTTGGGAATATAAGGAGTGAGTGCTAATGATTTTGGCAGAGGGAACGAGAAAGGAGTTTAGGGAAATTTACTCCAAGGGGAATAAAAAAAACATAAGACAAAACCCTATGCAAATTTTGTAAGACAATTTAGAGATAGCTAGGGTTTAGTTTTTAGACACACAAATCACCACCACTGATTAAAAAAAAATCCCTTGCTAGAACGGATGTGAGGCTTTACTTACTTGTTAAGATGTCAATTGTGAAATTTGAGGCAGAGGAAAGTGATGAAATTTGTTTTGAAGCTCAACGCACAGGTGCGTAGCACCGCCTCCCAGGAGCGTAGCGCACTTTGTATGTGTAGTGTCCGACCAAAACTCAGTGTAAAACCTGCACCAGGTGTGTAGTGCCAGGTAGGTGCGTAGCGCCGGTTCCCAGGTGCGTAGCGTCGGTTCCCAGGTGCGTAGCGCCGGTTCCCAGGTGCGTAGCACCGATGAAATTTCCAGTTTTTTGCTCAGTTTCACCTCTTTCTCCCAAGAACATGATTTTTCCCTTTGAACTCACTCACTTGCAAAAAATGAAGACTTTCAAACACATAGAAGAGCTTTAAATCCCCTTGGCTTTAATTTTTCATTTAACAAACCCACTTTTCTAAAGTCTTATTCACTTTGCTTTAAAAACTTTGTTTTTCATTTACAGTTTGACTCTTCTTGATCACTTGATGAACTAATGCATTGATGTTTTCGTTTCTTGCAGTGGCTAGAGTTGGCAAGGTGATCGAGGGTAGCAGCTAGAACTTATTACATATAGAAACATTGAAATTACATAAAATTTGTACATGAAATGGAAAAAACCATGTTTTCACCTCAAAACAGAGTTTTGAGGTAAAAACCATTTATGAAGCATATCATTAGTAAATTTATAATTTTTGAACTTATAAAACCTCCTCATGTACTTGCTGACCTTTTATTGAGTTTTGGATGACCATGGTGGCAAACCCTAGACCTAGTGAGACCTAAAACCCTAAAGCTGATTTTGGTAAATGGAATGAAATAAAATGACAGTAAATGACCTGAACATGTGAAAATAGGCCAGCAGGTAAATACTATGAGGGAAATTGATAATGAACCACTACCATCAGTTAATCCATGACCTAATGGAATGCAGTTGATCGGATGGGACACCTAACATGCATGCAAAAAGAGAAATTTGATCACTGATGGAGGGATGAAGATACCGACACTAACATTGTCTTTGTTGATATACAGCCAGACTTGATCACCAAATTGGAAACTATGCTCCATCCGATGCTTATCATGCCTTGCCTTGTACTTGGCTTGGATATTTTCCAACTGTTCCTGTACTGCCTGGTGAATCTCTTGGATTTGTTTGATGAACATGGTTGCCTTGTCCACATCACTATGTCCATCAACTGCTATGTCTTTACGAAAGAAAAAATGCAAGGGAAACCTTGTTGTGAAACCAAAACAGGTCTCAAAAGGAGATCTCTATGTAGAAGAATTTTGTTCTCGATTGTAAGCATGCTGCACATAACATAAATGTTCATCCCAAAGCTTGGGATGCTTGCGGCAATAGCCTCTGAGCAACTAGATGTTCTGTTGACCACTTCTGTTTGGCCATCTGTTTGCGGATGAAAGGTTGTGCTCTTTTTCAGTCTTGTGTCCATCAATTCCCACAAACTTGACCAAAATTTCCCAACAAATCGGGTGTCTTGATCAGATATAATGGAAGTGGGTAATCCAAAATGAATACATACATGCTGAAAGAACAGCTTTGCAGTTTGTTCAGCTGTAATTTGTTTCTTACAAGGTATTAAAATACACATTTTGTCGAACCTATCCACAACAACATAAAAATAGTCATGACCTTTTTTAGATTTAGGTAGTCCCCCAACAAAGTCCATGGAAACACTCTCCCAAAGATGAGAAGGAACTGGTAGTGGAGTGTACAAGCCTAGTTTTCTATTGTTGGGCTTGCTTTTAGCACACATGGTACACCCTTTTACATATCTAGAAACTATCTCATTCATTTTTGGCCAATAACAAAATCTTTGCAGTTGTGCAACTGTTTTACTTACACCAAAGTGACCTGATATTAGAGAAGTGTGTACTTCTCGAATTATCTTTACTCTTTCAATTTGTGGAATGCATAACTTTCCAAAATGATACAGGAGTTGGTCCTTAACACGATAATCCAATTCTTCTACTTGTTTGCCATGACTTAAAGTTGCATATACATATTTAAGATCTATACCTTGAGCATATTTTTCAATGTAGCTTTCATGCATACTGAATTATGCTTAATCATAGTAGATGCATTTATGATTGTTCTGGACAACATATCTGCAACTTTATTGTGTATGCCCTTTTCATATCTGATGACTAGATGAAACTGTTGTAGAAAACCCATCCATCTGTAGTGTCTTGATTGCTGCAACTTTATTTGGGAGTGTAAATATTGAATTGGTTGATGATCAATATGTATAACTGCCTCTTTGCCCATTAAATAATGTTTCCACTTTTTCACATTCTGTACCAATGCGTACAATTCTTTATCATATGTGGGATAGTTAACTACTGCAGAATTAAATGTCTCAAAATGATAACATATGGGTTTACCGTGTTGCGTCAACACTGCTCCCATGCCCATAGCATTTCAATGTCAAATGGTCTTTGGAGATCAGGCAGTGCTAGTACTGGCGCTATACTAATCTTTTCTTTTAAGGTGTCGAAATATTTCTGTTGTTTGCCTCCCCACTGAAACACCTTGTTCAATCCTGTGAAAGCATGAAAGGGAGCTGCAATTAAGGAAAAGTTAGAAATAAACTTTCTCCAATACTGTGCTACTCCTAAGAAGCTTCTAACTTCTGTAGTAGATTTGGATTTAGACTAGTTTACAATGATTGTAACCTTATAGGGATCTATCTTCAATTAACCACCCCCTACAATATGACCCAAATAATTCAAAGATGTTTTGCCAAATTCACATTTTGAGAGCTTAACATAAAGATTTTCTCTTTTCAAAAACATCTAGAGTCTGCTTTACATGCTTTAAATGTTCTTCCCGTGTTTTACTGAATATAAGAATGTCATCCAAATATACAATGAAAAAATCATCAAGAAAAGGTTTGAGTACATCATTTATTACTCTCATGAAAGTGGCAGGAGCATTAGTTAAGCCAAAATGCATAACCAACCACTCATACAGTCCTTGCTTTGTTTTGAAAGTAGTCTTCCATGCATCTTGCTCTGCAACTCTGACCTGATGATAGCCACTATGCAAGTCTAACTTGGAAAAATAAACAACTTCTTTTAACTTATCTAATAGATCATCTATGCGAGGAAGGGGATACGATTTTTTATCGTTATTTTATTCAGTGCTTGGTAATAAATGCACACATTCTCCATGAGCCATCTTTCTTTCTCACCAAGACAATTGGAGACCCACATGGTGATGTGCTAGGTCTGATGAACCCCTTCTCGAGCAACTCCTATACCTACTTCTTGATTTCTGCATTCTCTAAAGTGGACAACCTGTACATTTCGATGTTGGGCAATGGAGCATCTTGTTGCAAATTAATATCATGTACTATTTCCTTTTTGGGTGGCAGACCTTACGTTCTTGAAATAATATATCATATTCTGAAACAAATTTTTCTAAATTAGCTTTTTGTTTAGCATCACAGCCCTCAAATACATTGGTTTTATCAGGTTTCTTTTCCATTACAACCATCAGTAGAAATTGTTTACATGAATTTACAATTCTTTTCATCTGCCCTGAGTTGATGAGCTCTTACAATATATTCGAGTCCATATTTAATGAGTTGATACTTGTTCTCAGCTCTATAGAAAATAGCTTTTCTATCATACAAGTAAGGGCTTCCTAAAACAATTCCACATATATCCAAAGGAACTATATCTAAATCAACCTCATCTACAAATGCTGATCCAAAAGAAAACTTAAGTTTACATTGTCTAGTCACTTGTAGCTTTGCTTTATCACATAACCAACCTAATGGATATGGGTTCTTGTGAGTTGTGGTTAGTAATCTCAACTTATTGACAATTGCTTCAGAAATTAAATTTACTTGTGAGCCACTATCAAACAAAGTATCAATCTTTTGATGCTTGGAAATAACTTGAATATTAAAAAGCTCATGTCTTTTCCACTCATTTTCTTCATTATCAGTAGATCGTGTAGAATTACTAGTAGATGCTTCAAAATTTTTACCTTTTATACCTGTGGCTGCAATTGTTGTTTCATCTCCTGAGTCTGACCCTAAATCCTTTTGAATAGCTGCAACAATTTTCTTCTTTTTGCCCTCATATTTCTTGGGTCTCAGCTCCGGATGCAGGATCCAGTATTTTTCATCATCATGCCCATCCTTCTTACAATGAGTGCATGAAGACTTGGTCTTTTGTACAGTATTTGCCTTCCTCTCTTTCCATTTCTGTTTTCTTTTCTCCTTATTCTTGTTTGTAGTGGGTTTTGATGATCCCCCAACCTCTGGGTTCACATTGTTGCCTCTAGCCTCTAGATGTGTAGCCTGAACAAATACCTTATCTATGCTAGTGGCATTAAACATGAGAATAATGTGCCTTAAGTAGATGTGCAGACCACCTATATACTTCAGCAGAGTTTCAGGTGAGTCTAAAGAAATTCCTAGAATCAAAGATCTTTTCCTAAATTCTTGGGTGTAACTTTGTACACTTTTCCCTTTTAATTGGCGAAGAGTTTGCCAGCTCATCATGGCTTGTTGCATATAGGCTAGTGGATAGAATTGCTTTTTACTTGCAAAAACAAATTCACTCCAGACAGAAAGAATTTCACCATGCTTCTTCATGTCAACTTGTGTCCCGCCTTCCCACCATACCAAGGCAATGCCTTCAAGGCGTAGGCTGGCCAGCTGAATCTTACTCTTGTCGAAATCGATGCTCTACACTTTGCAATAAACATCAATCTGTCTAATCCAATTATCCAGCTTTTCTGCATTCAACTCTCCATCATATATCGACAAATCAAATTTAACATCTAATTTAATCAAAGATGTTTTCTTTTTATTTTCAAGGCTACTAGGAGGTATGGGAAGCTTTTCTTCTTTCCCTTTGCCTTTAGAGTGGTCATGGAGGAGAGATTCTTCTACTCCTTTATCTTGTTTGGAGTTTGATGGATTTCCTTCTCTACCTTTCTTAAATTCTCTATACATTTCCTCTACCATGGCTTTCAAGGTCATGAAACCATCCATGAACTGGGAGTCTAATTCCAAGGTTCTTCAGACATTTTCCTCTTAGGATAGACTCTTCCAATTCCAGGGTTAGCTTCAACCAATTCTTCTTCTCCTAATTTAAGCTTTGATCTAGTTAGCATTCAACAACAAAATCCAACACAAGCTTGTCTGACCTTAGTAACCTAGAGCTCTGATACCACTTGATCTAGAATTTATCCAGAACAAAGAATTAAGGTATTATAGACTCATGTGCATGGATATGCCTATGTTACTTTACGCAATGGATCAATAAAATTGCGAAATACATAGACATTGAAGCATTTAGGGAAAACACAACAGGAAAACATGTAATACAACAAGTTTAATAAGGAGTTCACCCAATGCTCCTGGGCTACGTCTCCTGGTCCAGCCTTCAGTGGGGGCCTCTCTATTATGTTTCGAAATCATATTTTTTACAACAGTGAGCTCAATTTTAGTCTCACTCAACAAATATGAATCAGTAGGACTGGAGTACATAGACTCTCCTTACTGAACTTGACCTCTACTGGTCATAGTAGTATGAGCCCAATCTGAGACTCATACATGACAGGCATATACAGAGGAGTTCGTTTGAACCTCTCAAGCCTTCTATGGAGTGCACGCACTCTTTGACTCTCTCTGGCTCTGTCTCGATGTTACCTTTTCTCTGTAGGTCAGCTCAACTTACTTTATTTGTTCTCTATTCTCAGCTTTCTTACTCGCTTTTCTTACTGCTCTCTAGCTGCTTGCTTGTTGCTTCTATCAATTTGTGGCTTTAAAGCCAGTCTTCTTTCTGACGGTTCTTTTTTGCTTCCCAGTGTTCTGGTTCTTCTGCCACTGTCTGTTTGAATTCCCCTATTCTGCGTCATTATTAGAGTGTAATGCTTCTCAGGGAGGTGGCCACCTATTCTGCAATGGGTGAGTGTGTCAGGTTCCTTGGACCCATTTGAATAGCCGTTATTTTTGTTTGCTCTAAGATTCCCCGCGAAACATGAATCTTTTGCCAACTCATCGTCCACATCAGACTTCAAATCCCATGTAATCTTGCTTTATAACCTTGTCAAATCTGGTCATTTATCAGGACATGCCTCCACCGTTGATCTGGGCCCCCCAAATCCTACGGTCGTCGTTCATACCAGGCGCGTAAGTAGCATGACATTTACCCATCCGATGTGAGAAGTTTTCTCTCTCTTCCGCCGGATGTGTGTCACTCAATGTGTGGCATCGGGCGAGACTCAGTTGAAACTGCTTACTCCCTCGAGGCCTTCTGATATCCTGCCATTTTTTTGGAATTTAGGGAACCAAATTAATTACTTTTCCACATTTCATATTCATTTCAAGTCCAGGCACTCGGGGCTTTCCTTCACTAAGGGGGATGCCCTGCAATACGCGATTAGCATTTTAGCCTCTAGTTTTGCCAATTTGTGCCAGCGCGTTACCATGAGCCAACGGTCTGTGCGCTCGACCAAGGGTCCTCATTGCTCCACGCTGATCACAAATTGCAACTGTCACGAGGATTCCTTCTGATAGCTTGATCTTTCTAAGACTTGAATCTTTTGGCATAATTTGAAAGATTTTATGAAAACTTAGAGAGTGTTTAGGATCCAATTCGGATCAGGTACATTTCTACACAATGGACATAAATGATATGAAGTTGACCATGTGATAAATCATTTGATTACCGGTCATTAATGTATATTGTTAACAAACGCAAGACTACTCAATGATAATGATGATGAGAAGCAAGGTACCCAGTACAATCTAACAAGTTCAAATAAGTGAGTTGTAGTCTAACACTTAGAAGAATCTATAAATCAGGAGACAATGATGTTTTCCCATTGTCGATAGCGAAAGAGTCTTCCACTGATGACTGCAAACCCTAAGGTACTTCCAAATGGACTCTAGATCTCCTTCCTAGAGCAATGAGTTGAAGTCGATGGGAAAAGATCTGCTAGAAGGAAGGTATTAAGGTATCCTTCATCAATCTAGCGTGAGTGTAACCTGTAGGCCAATAATGTGGAAGGAATCAGACGAATAAATATGTAGTAACCAAACCGAAGCACCTTTTTAGCGTACACAAGATGTAACTAGCACATGATAGAAACCCTCTGAACCAACCAATAATGAAAGCTAACACAGAGGTGAGGAATCCACCAATACGGTCAAATGGAAACCAAGGCACTACACGAATCCCAATGTGTGATAATGAAATTTGATGTCGAACACAAGGGAAACCACTCAGTCAAGGATCCATGATACTAATTAATGTTGAGCACAAGGTGACCTATCAATACTGAAAATGTTGCCAAGTTGCGGCTCTAGATTTGCTCTGAGAGCAATTTGTCATAGTCGATAACAACAAGACTCACCAGCAAGAAGTTAATGGGGACCTTCTCAAACCAGCATGAGCAAAGGACCAAATAGATGATGTGATAACGAACATGACTCTGACAACTAGGGATGGCTGACTGAAAAATAGGTCAAGAGACACTGCAGAGAGGCCGAATCAAGTTTACTTCCCTTGAACAAAAGCACGACTCAATTGTGACTACATGGCAGCATATGATAACTTTATATAATTTTGTCATGCAGGAGGCATAAGCAAACTCTCCATATTATTGGAAGAGATAACCAATTGGAGGAGTACTGACTCAATAACAAGGCTAAGGCTCTCCTAAGTCAAACTAAAGCCCATCCCAATTGAGGAAATACTAGGTTTTTGAGTGCTTTGTTCAAGGGCGACCCAACTGACTCTAGCTTCCATAAAATATGGAAATAATTTCCTGTTCCCGCTCTTTTTTGGATGTATAACTTTTTTGTCTTTTTCATATTTATGAAGCCTGAAAAAGAATAAAAGAATGTTATAGTACAATCGAAAGAATGAGTGTCGAAAAAGCATATTCTCTAGCTCCTGGGAGGGGAACATTCCTATGCTCAATGCAAGGTGGCAAAACTGGTCAATGACACTCAACAGAATGGTCTTTCCATGGGTAAAAGGGGATGTCAAGTTGCAGAGGCTGAGTGATTGCAAGGTTGATTTCGTAGAAGACATGGTCAAAAGGTGGCTTAAGCATGAGTCCAAGTGAGGCTGGCTCAAGGCCAAAAGGTGCAAATGTTCAACATGCAACACATCAATACAAATCAACACAAAGGAGCCTCTAGGGTATAAAGCCAAAAAATAACGAAGCAGAAAGAGAATGAGTCTCCAATGCACAAGTCATGGCGGGACTAAAGAGGACTCCTGAGCCTATTCAATATAGCAACATGGGAAACATATGTCAGCGAGGCTCTAACTAAGATGTCCATGTAAAGGTTGGCTCTACCATCATATCATGATTTATAAGTCGGCAAGTGAAAATAGTTTGTGAATCAAGACATGATGGAGTCGACCCAATGGAAAAACATATCGCAGTATGGAGGCTAGTATGCAAAATGCAGTGGAAATTGATATTCCCTAACCTATATACCAGTAAGAAAGTGATGCCTGCCATGATGGGTCTATAGTCATCGACCGAATAAATTTCTCAAAAAATTCTGCAAAATATCCTGTAAAAACAACCCATTCCCAACACTCCAAGCCAAAAGGTCAAAAAGTCCATAAAATAATAACCAACTTTTGAAAAAATAGTTTTCACTTTTGAACCTATATAAGGACTTTTGGACTCACAATTTTCTCATTTGTGTTTTGAGCAAGGAGCTATGGAGAAAAAATCAAGCAAGCTTCCTCCATCAAATTCAACTGTTCAAATTGCTTCAAATCTTCCAGGTAACCCTTTTATCATACTTGTTATAATTTTTTATGTTTTTTCATAAATTTGACCATAAAAATTTGTTTTTTAAATTTTTACTTTGCGTACACATGGGTTGGATACATGTAACCCGCGTATATGAAGGCCCTATACATGATTGTGTAAAAAAAAACCCACATGTGCGCGAGTTTAAAATTTTAAACATGGATTTAATGATATGAAATATGTTTTTTGTAGGATGACAATTACCTGGCGTGAAAGAGAGGACAATGCCATTGATAACCAAGTGATGGAGGATCAAAATGCATTATATGCTTTGATAGGATGGGGTTTGTTAAAATTCTTCAAAATGCGGAACATGAAGGCGAGTATTCGATTGCTTGAGCTGCTAATTCACTACTGGAGTGCAAAAGAAGATGCATTCGTGATTGATCAGATGCCCCTAAGGATCGAGATAGAAGACATTTATTTCATTACAGGTATTTCCTGAAGGGGGGAGAGAGTGCACTCAACTGGAAAAACGAGAGGTAGCCTCAGTGTAGAAGACTACATTCGTATATACTGTCCTAGCATCCCTGAAAAGGTTGGAAGTCATATTCCAATCAAGTATGTAGAGAGTTTATCATTGAGAATCCTACTATTTACCATAGCCAGGGTAAACGGTTCTGCTACTCTACATCAGGCTTCACGTGTTTCCATGAGCCTTGCAATGGATCGCCTCACTACAGTCTTTGATTGGTGTACACCTCTGCTAACCAACATGAAGAAACAAATCACTTCCATTCAAAAGGGTCAGACGAAGAATTTCGGATATAGAACTATCTTATGTTCCTTCTTTTTCAAGAGAGTACCTGGGCTTCGTCCCAATGTATTATCTACCATCAGTAGCCTGAGAGATCCACGAATGGGTAGGTGGGTTGAATTGATGAAATGACTAGGGGGCGGTGAGGTCCCTAAGACAACTTTTGATGACAACTTTTTCGTTTGGTGGGAACAATAGGTCATTGCAGTCGAAGACTACCCTTACGTTGGAATGGATTTCCAAGGAGATCCAGATCTAGTATTGCCACTAGATGCAGCATGGGGTGCCATAGGTATAAATGATTTTTTTAATTTTTGAATTTTAAGATTGTTTTTGGATTTTCAATATAAATGAATTAAAAATATTTTCGATGAGACAAGACACTTACAAAATTATTGATCATGTTTCAGATGTGGGACCAGTGAGACCTGATGGACTTCCTTGACATAGGTGTCATGGAAGAGATGTTGAAGGGGCTACAACTCAGACTGAGAGAGTCCTCCATGTAGTCTAGAGAAACTTTGTGAGATTGACTCACCAAGTACCCATGGTGGCCATAGAGGACATACCAGAGGAGATTAAGTGGCATGTGGTGGGAGTACCACGGGACTGGGTGCGACTATTTCAGCAGGTGGCCAATGCCATCGTTTTCTTTCTAGCTTCTCACCTTGAGCAGGATCGTTAGATAGATGATAAGATCTCTTTGTGATTAGACATGATGATGGGCATAAGCCCAAATTTTGTAGGGCATTTTGTCCAGATTTTGTATATTATATTGGACACAAAAAACTCTATCTATATACAGACGGTTTTATGATGATCATATATACAAATGATACTTAGATTATTTTTTATGTTTTAATATGATCAATGATTTATATGCCAATTCAATGCTTGATTAACAATAGAATCTGCTAAGGAATTTTATGATCATGGAATGTGAACAAATATGATGTAAACAAATGATCTTTGCAATAAAATCACTCTAAAAAATTGGCAATACAAATAAGGATCTCGCATCCAATAGATGTTATTCAGTTGAGATACCACCAATTGTGAATCTAAATAAATTACTAACGAATCAATATCAAGAGATATCGCTTCAGATACTAAATTAATAACAACAATATATTTTGCAATATTATTTGATACAGGACCGATACATACTCCTCTCGAAACCATCAACTGGCTAGATGGATAATAAATCACCCAAGCCGTGGAAGCAAGGTTCCGGGTGTGTCTATTGGCACCATCGACAAACCCTAAATATATCAAATCGTCCATCAATACCTGCCAAAGAAAATCAAAAATATCAACATCATTAAAACTGATAGATAGATATGTACACTCATACAATATATAGAAACAAGTAAATGCTTGATTGAAGCCTAAGCAAAATACTTCTTAAGGTAGAGCCCATTTCTAGGCTCTGGCAGCTTGTTTCCTTCAAAATCAATCAATTCATAGGCTCCCTTTTTCAAAACTCGCTTGACAATGAAGGGACCTTACCACATAGACTTAAACTTTCCTGTCCCCAAGGAATCTTTTTCTTGATCATAGACCAAGAAAAGGTCGCCTTCAGAAAAATGTCTAGACAAACAACTTTATCATATTGAGTTGTTACCCTCTTTTTAGGAGCTTTGTTTATTGTGGCAGCATCTCGACGTTGCTCATCAAGATGTTCCAAATGAATGAGGCATTCTTCGAGAAAAGAAGTCTCAAGAAGAAGTTCAACAACCAGTTTAAGGGAAGGAATTTCACATTATACAAGAAAAATATATTCCAACCCATAAACTAGTTGAAAGGGAGTAAAACCAATGGCAGTCTTAACTGACGTTCGGTATGCCCAAAGTGTCGGATATAACATGATGTGCCAATTTGATCTAGATTTGTTAATCATCCTTTGCAGGATGATTTAAGGGATTTGTTCACGACTTCGACCTACCCATTGGCTTGAGGATAATACAGAGATGAATTCTCCTGCTAGAAACCCAACTTGAGAGCCAATTCAGACATCATTTGATTTTGGAAATGACTGCCATGGTAAGTTAGAATATCTTTAGGAATACCAAACCAGGAAATAACTTGATTGAAAAGAAACAAGGCTGATATTTCACTATCATTCTTGAAAGTAGGCATAGCCTCAGCCCACATAGTAAAGTAGTCTACGACCACGATGATATACTTGTGATTTCCTGCCGAAGGCAGATTACAAGTAGTAAAATCAATGCCCCACTCTGTGAAAGGACCGACGGTGATCACACGGAAAACAGGAGTTGGATGTGCGTGCATTTTCCGAGTATAAATCTAACAAGGATGGAATCTCTTGACCGCTTCAATACAATATTTGAATATCGAAGGCCAAAAGTAGCCTACTCACAAATTTTTTTGGGTTGTATCAAGCCCATATAGATGACCATCACAAGCTCCACTGTGGCAATCATTAAGCACTGACTCAACTTATTCCAAGGTTAAAAAACGTCTAAGGATTGAATCAATCCTGTGACGATATAAAGTGTCACCTATAATAATATAATTTTTAGCGAGGTGACACAATTTTCTATGCTCATCCTTGGAAAAAGCGGGTGGAAAATTCGAAGTCTGGAGATATATAATGAGATCACCATACCAAGGATCTTGCGAGGAAATAAGAAATAGATGTTCATCGGGAAATTTTTCTTCATGAACGATTTCTTCCTCACAAGGTAGCTCTGAGATCAACTCTGCAAATACTAAAGATTTCTTAGATTTAACCGACATGAATTAGAGGTCAAATTCTTGTAAAATGAGAATCCATCTATTATGTTTACCCCCAATCACTTGCCTGCTGAGAACAAGCTTAAATGGATTGACGGCTACTAAGATTAAAATTTTTCGAAGCAGAATATAATGTTGAATCCGCTAGACAACATGAACAACTGCGAAAGCTAATTTCTCAATAGGAGAATAGCGCGTTCCAGGACAAACCAAGCCTCGGCTTAGATAGTACATTACATGCTCACACAAGGCATCATCTTCTTGAACCAGAACCATACCAATAGTTGATTCTGCTGCAGTGAGATATAAGAGGAAATATATGCTATAATCAGGTGAACTCAACAAAGGAGCAGAGGTTAATGTTTTTTTCAAAGCATCAAAAGATCGTTGCGCAAAATCATCCCATAAAAATGGGACCCCTTTCTTAAGAAATCTCATAAATCCTTTTGTGATCTCGGCATAATTGGCTATAAATATCATCAAGAAATTTCCTTTTCCTTGGAGACTCTAATGTTGATGTATAGAAGATGAGCGAGGCAACTGAAGTATTCCCTCATCCTTGAAGGGATCTACTCGAATCCCCTTTGTTGACACGATGAATCCCAAAAACTGACCGGATGTGACTGTGAAAACACACTTATTCGAATTCAACCAAATTTTATAAAAATGACATCACTCAAAAATCAATCGAAGATGTTTAGGATGTTCAATTCTCTTTCGAGAACGAGTAGCTAAATCAACTAGATATGCTTCGATAATGTGCTTGATGTTGTGAAAAGAATATGACATGGCCCACTGAAAAGTAGCTCTAGCACTTTTTAGGCCAAAAGACATCTTTTTGTACGCAAATGTGACCCAGGGACAAATAAAAGTTGTCTTGTGCTGATCTTTTGGACGGATAGTAATTTGATTATAACCAAAGAATTTGTCCATAAACGAAAAAATCTCATTACCTGCACATTCATCAATAATATGATCAATAAAGGGCGTGGGGTAATTGTCCTTAGGACAAGCCTTATATAGGTCCCTAAGGTCAATGAATACGTGAATTTTTCCTTGCTTTTTGTCTATGGGGACGGAATTAGAGACCCACTTAGTTAAAGGAACGAGGTATATGAAACCCGCCTTAAGCAGCTTATTGACTTCAAATTTGATAGCTACTGCTTTTCTAGGGTTAACTGGTCGAAGTTTTCGACGAATAGGTTTGGTATTTTTGTATGTCTTTATCTCACGCTGGACTATAGATGGATCTATTCCAGGCATTTCCTCATAAGACCGAGTGAATACATCAAGAAACTCCTTAAAGAGATTGGTATAAGTTTGAATTTCTCCAGGGGAACTGTGAGCTCCAATGAAGACATTTTCAATAATGTTGGGATTCCTAGAGATGTTCACCGGTATAGTTTGTGAGATAATAGACATGTTACCTTCAGTAGAAAACTATGTTGGAGCCAAAGGGTTTAACACTGCATGAACATCACTAGTAGAATGACTAGACAAACTTGACTCTACTTCCAGCAAATGAGGGAGGAAATACAAACGATGATGCAAATCATTCCATGGTCTTTCAACACCCATCATTTCTTCTAGAATCACCTCTTCAGATGGAAATACAATATATAAGCAATCATGAGTAGAAGTTAAATCGAGAGTCCAAGCCAGAGCCACATCTCCATCCATCTCCTCTGGTGAAAATGGAGTAGGATCAGAGTCTACAGAGTTAACAATAGATTGATAAATGATTTCTATTGCAGAAATAGGACATGTTATTTCACCTACCTGCCCTTCATCTAATGTGTTGGTAGATGAGGGTAAGGGCCAAGGGTCCAAAAAATAATGAGTTCTAAAGAACTCTCTTCTAGAAGGTCCCTTGGAGGATGAAATAGCATTAATTCTAGCTATAGGAGCAGGAAGATCAAAAGTACCCATTAAGGAAGAGTACATTCCAACTCCTAAATTCTCTATAGGTTGCTTGGGATTGTCCACTAATGGAACAATAGACTCAGAAGATGTGTGGGAATCACCCAGAGAATAATCCATTTGATCAACCTTTACAATTCTCCCTTCATGAGGAAAACAAAGGATGTGAAATAATGATGACACAATGGCATCCATCTCATAAATCCAAATCCTACCTAAAAGGAGATTGTAATCCATATTCGCATCAACTATTTATACTTCAATATTTACTAGCTTTCCCCCAACACAAATGGGAAATGCTGGAAAAATCTCGTGTGGCCTATGAGAATGACCATCAAATGTTGGCAACAAAGTTGGTGAAGGAACAACTTGAGGCGATCTAATAGCCTTCCAACATGACATGGACATTACACATGTGGAAGCTCCCTCATCGATTATAGTTTGAAAGATATTGGTCTTTCAATATGTATACTTTATCTGGAAATCCATATGATGTGGGAGTCTTTTCTTGGTGTTTGACATATCGAATGTAAGCACAAGAGAATCTTTTGGATCAACTACTTCGATCGTAGTGAGTAATGCACTCCTTTGTGTGGGGCACGACTAAAGTACCTCTAACGCCGACATAGCACAAGGACTCTGTGTCAGATCTTCTACAATCGAGTAGTTCTGGGCTACCCTAGCATTATGGTTAATGGTCAAGCATTTTTCGGAGCCTTTCGGCATCCGATGTATAGACCCTACAAAGGGCCTCTCAATATGGAGTGGCTTTGAAGCATTGACAGAAAACTTAGCCTTAGATGACTTTGATTCACCATAATCACGTGATCACATAGCAACGTTGATATGTGAACTCATCATGTAAACATTTGATGTATTATCCCCTTCTTGGTTGCCCCCTGCGGGAATACCAATACTAGCGTTTACACCAACAAGTAACTGCTACCCTTGGGGAAAAGGGTTTGTCAGGACAACCTGGGATCTAGAAGATCCTTGCTGAACTAATAAGTGTTGATAATCTTGGATCTTAGGGAAAATATGAGTCAAATGATCTCCATTGCACAACTTGCATGGAAATTTTACTTTTTTCTTAGATTCTTTCCTATGCCCTCCAACATCATTGTCGGGTTTGTTTGCGTTACCCTTCCCATCCTGGTTCTTTCTATTATCTCGTCCTTTCTTCTTCCCATCAAATTGTTGGTTTCGTTTGGGGTTATAAGTTTGGATGACATTTATAGACGTAGGTTGAGAAGGCATAGGCATTGATGGTGATGCCTGCATAGAAGAAGCGGTTTGTAAAGACAATTGTTGCAATTGATTTAGCAGGTTAGCCGTGTTAGCATCGATCGATCCGACTAGCCCTTCGGCATGGGGGCTTGGCTTTCGATTGGCTATATAAACCTTGGACCTAAGAGCATCAGGAAGAATTTTTTGAAGAACCCAGATTGAGAATATATTAGTTCTAACTGTTGGGCCCTAAAAATAGTCTATTCTTCGGTGAACACACCAGAGAGCAACTCATCCTTAGAGATATCGGGTTGTAAAGATTTAAGAAACCATTCAAGAAGGAATTCTTGTGGAATATCGGCTTTAATGAGCCTCTTCCTTCTCCTCCATTCTTGGATGTGATCTGAAATGTGGGTTGCTTGATCCTGGTGAAGATTAGCCAATAGCTTAGTTCCAGCATCATAGCGGACAAGCAACTGAAAATGGTTCAAAAATATTGTAACCAGATTGTCGAAAGAAGCGAAGGTGCCCCAGAAAGTTCAATGTACCACTTAGTTTCATTTCCAGTTAGGGTACGTTGGAATAACTTGATTGAATCATCTATCAAGGAGTTTGACAAACACCATAAGTGGAAAGTGGTTACATGGTCACCTGGATCTTCACCAGTCTTCCCTTCAAATTTAGGTATATCTGAGGGAAGTTTGGTTGGGACTGGAGGCCAAACCAGCTTATATATAATCAGATCATTAGTCAATTTAGAAAGATATGGCAAGTTTAATGTTGCCAAAAAAGGGAGTCGCGGAGGACCCTAAGGATTCCACCCGGTGTGGGCGGAATTCCCAACATTCTGAAAAGAATGCCCTTGATTTGTGAAGGCACCAAGGTTCCTAAATTAATTTTTAGACCCACCTGAACCATAAGGAACTCCTTGTGGTCTAGAAAAAACTAGAGTTTGACCAACTCATGCCAAAAAAATTCCATAGCCAGTAAAATTGCCCCCTAGAGAGGTGTTAAAAGGAGAAGAGAGCCCTTGGTAAGGGTTCCATGCATGGGCATAGGGAGAAAATTTCTGGAAAGAACTGACAGAAGAATATGGCGTATTCCCCTGTTGTTCGAAACAATATTTATTCCCATCTCCAAATCCACTAACTGTAGGGTTAGTCCAACCTTGAAAAGGATTATAACTTTAACCCATAGAGGGAAAATGTACTAATCCTAAAGATGGGTTGGAATGTGGTATATGACCATCCCCAAATGGGAAACCCTAAAAAGAATCTGACCCACTTTCCATGGAAGTCATGGATGTGGAGGCAGCTGACGGAATACTTAACAAAACCGAAGGAATTACACTGGTCAGAATTCCATACGGGAAAAAATCATTGCTAGAGGTAAAAGCTTGGGTGCTCCAACTTGAATATGGAATGGTGGTAGAGCCAAATATAGAAATGTTAGGAGTAACAGAAGGTATGGAAATCGTTCCTCCTCCTTGTATGGATATAAGAGTTTGCATACTAGTAACACTCATGGTGGACACCATGCTTCCAACAGTGGTCATCAAAGGAAAAGATCAAAATAAACCTGGGCTCGAAGGCCTGTTGGTCGGAGACTCGACGTACAATAAAACGTCCAGGTGATCGGGAGGAAGAGGAGAATTAGGATTCAAAAGAGACTCTTGAAGCTCTTCAACCTCAGTAACGTCTTTTTACTAGAAGAGGACTCTAGAAAGAATTGGAGTGTCCCTCTCCAACTCTGTACTTGTATCAGATTTATCTTGTAAATCAATAATTCCAATCGGAGGATCAACCTTCAATGCGTCTGCTACCACTGATTGAAAATCATTGGCATAATTTCTCCTACGCCTTCGAGGAGAAGGCTCAGAACTCATAGGTGAAAGCCCACGAAGCTTCCTAGACCAATGAAATGGTTGATCAACCACTTTAATTATTTTTAAGAAATCCAATTTAAAGACTCAAAAGAAATTGTAAAGCTAGGCCAACTAGGAGAAAAAAGCACTCTCTAAAAATTCCTAAATATATAGTCAATCAAACTACTTCCAAGTATTTCCACTCCGGGTGATGAGGACCAAACACCAAAATACAAGAAAGCGAAAATCAAGGGCCTTCCGAAAATAGTCTGAGGTAATGACGCCCCAGGCCTACTAGCAAAGGTATCAAAAATAGTTACGCTGACCTCCAGACAACAGCCTTTGTCAGTGCAAGCACCCAAGCTTCGGAAGGGCACCCTCCATAAGTATTGATGAATGTGATGCAACGTCTGCCTCAGGTGCCACAGGATTCCCCTCTACAACCACCTATGTGATCCCTACGAAAGGAAACTATGGGCACCAATTCATATCAAAGTCTAGGTGGAACAGTCGTGAGGCGGGATCCAACAAGTAGGAGAGGGGGTATATCTCTTCCCTGTCTTCACTCTCCCTTGTGATTAACTCCCAATTTCTCAGTATTTCTAACGATATTGGATTTCGCTTGTTATTCAACTTATATGTTTGATAATTTGAGCGGCATTGGAGAGTTAAATTTCCACTCACCTATTCCAAGGCCCTAAAGACCTTAAACTTGTTGGTGTTTGTTAATGACAAAATAAAAAAGTTCTAGTTCTTTTTATTAGATCGCTTGATTTTAGAGGGCTATTCTTTAAGTCAAGGGTATAGCGTGAGTGAAACTGATGATGTTTTTGACACAAAAGAAACCAATAGAAGATCAACTATATGCATGCAGCTATTTTCTTTCGATGAAGAGGGATTTCTACTTGGTTCTACGAAAAACTTATATAAGAAAAATACTTTTCTTTTCTTTTCATAAACACTCCACACACGCTCAAAATCTAAAAAGACTAAGAATGCCTATTATGGAAACTATCCTAATGAAAATTTAAATGACGACGAAATATCTTATGAATACTCAGAATATAAGCGAAATTGTTTCTTTATAAGGTCCATAAGCCAACTTGACAATGAAGAGGGAAAAAAATTTAAAAACAAATTTCGCTCAAAACCAAGCAAAACAAATTGAAAAAAAGATCACAATTTCTCAAAAACAAGACCAAAAGAACCAAAAAGCCAAAAGCTTGGAAACAAAAAGAAAGGAAAAATCTATGTTTTTGTCTTTTTCATTTAAGGAAACTAGAGAAACTTTTGGGGTCACAAAAAGAACTACTAAATTCCAAAGATCAAGAAACAAGCACAAGGAGTCCTTATACCTTGCAAGTTATAAAACTAATTAATAAGTGAAACTTGAAACAAGAAGGACTACAAACTTGCACAAACTGATCTGAATAGTAGCAAAAGACTTCAGCAAACTGAAAAAATGTCAAGAAACAAAAACTCTCAAGATTTCCAAAGGGACACTAAAAAAGCATGAAAAGCAATAAGGCCAAACCAAAGGGAAAGCAAAGCAACACAATTTGAAATCTGGGTTATAAACGAAATCAAAATCAACTTCTTGTTCTAGAAAACTAGAACATCCAAGAACTTCAGACGGAAGCTTTGAACCCAAGACACAAACCAAAAACGTCCTCAAAGATAAATCCTAGGCCAACTAGGCTTTTCACTGAGAAGGAGATTTGAAAATGAAAACTTGCAATAGAACAAAGTTCTAAAGACAGTGGATGACCAAAAAATAGTAGAAGTCACCAGGAAATAGACCTAACTGAGCAAATATTTTGAAAAAACAACCAAAAATTATTTATACGCGGCTGTGTAAAGACACAAAGGCATGCACACGCATTTCAAACACAGGGAACTCACATATATGCAAGTCTACTTGAGGAAATTGATGTGTATATGTGACTGTACTCTAAGAAAAAATCATATAAAAGACTTGATTAAGAAAAACAAAAATCAAGGCCTGATCCAGAAGATCAGACTTGATGCCTGGGAAGCTAATAAGTCAAATAACACTGTAAAAGCAAGAAATCAAGAAAACCAACCCTGATTGAGAACAAACAACCCAAACTAGGATAAATAAAAATGTTTTCCCCGGTGGAGTCACCAATTTTTTTGCAGGTGGGAACACCCTAGGGTCTTGGGTTGAAAACCCAAACAGATTGGAGGGAAAATAGCAACAAGAAATGCTCAGACAAACAATCTAAATGCTTATTCTACTGAACTCGGAAGAAGTGACCTTACCCGGAGGTCCTACGTTTGGGTAGATCCCACAGGGTTCAAACCCTCTACTTCCTCTGATGCCTTTGAAACCTATAAATTATCCAAGCAAATCATATACAACAGTAGTAACATAAGGCATATTCATGATAGATACATTAGATCATATAAGAAAATGAAAAATTATGCATTAATACAAGATTTATAAACAAATAACAACATGGATCAATGCATAGACACGATAAATACCAGGAACATAATAGGATTTCTTTAGTGATGTAAGCTACAAGAAAGGTGGAAAACTACAACTTGAGTCTTCCTCCAACTCCAAGCAGAACTGTCCTCCAGATCCGTTCTGTCCCAACCTTAGCAATCTTCCTCCATCATCGTACACAAGGATATCACAAGAGGGATGAAGGATATCTCAAAAGAGGAAACAAGAGTTTCCTAAAGCTTGGGGAGTGTAGGAGGCATAGAGATTTTGTCAAATTTGATCAGGGATCAATCAACTATAAGATCAATATCTCATCTCTTCTCCCTTTAGGCCTTCCCATGGAGGTTTATATTATACTTCTCCAAATTATTTTTTTCAATTGGGAAACAGTTGGACCACGGGCTACAGTAGGTGAGTAATAGGTAAAACCGGTAAACTCCACCCAAAATTAAGGAGATTTATTATTTTTAAGTGTTTTAACACATATATGTGGGTTGGGTATATACTGACCCATGTGTACACGCTTTTAACACAAGGCAAAGTAGCGTATAGGAAATAAAATATTGTTTTTTAGATTTTGGGACCAAGTCTGGAAAGGAAGGATTTCCCTAGGCCATAACCAAATTATCAGATCTACCAAGAGTGGTAAATGGTTTTATAACAATAGGTCACATTAGGAATAAATGGACCAGAAGTAGGCATAGCATTTGACGGCCAAATAGGATTTTGGTATAAAGAAGAAGCATTGGGAGTTCCTTAAACTAATTGAGGTAAGGTTGTATAACCATGTGGAAGCATATGCCCATTTTTTCAGGAGGTGGTTGAGATGGAACTCTTCCTGTAAAAGGAAATCCTTTTAGAGGAAATTCATATTCATACTCATTATCGACATTAGGATTGTGAGTAGCGGAGACTTTTGGAGGACCTCGAGGAGAGGTTGGAATCTCACCTTCTGAATCCATAGGTGGAAACAACTGGTGAGGAGGAATCCGAGATGTATGAGGAGATAACTCCATAGGAATTCCATGTCAATCGTATGAACTATAAGGATGTTGAGGAGATATTACAAATGGATCAAATAACGCATTCAAAGGGTATAGAACAAACCTCTGTGGACTCTCAGGGGTTTTTGGATTAGACTCCTGAGATGATCATGAATCTCGAGGTGGAGGATGAGAAGAAAGGGGTTGAATTCTTAGGACAATTCCAAGTTCAAATCCTTGAGCTTCAAATGACTACAAAAGTTCTAGATGAACTCCTTGTGAAGATCCTTCAGTATCAGAAAACGAAGGGGAACTGTGAGGTGAACTTAGTGGTTGAGCCATGGTGACTTTCTTTGAAGATCATAAGGAAAAGAGATGATTCATTAAGGGCTAATTAAAATTAAAATTAACAAGGAATTACTCAATGTGAGGCCAAGAAGAAACTGCATGGGTTTGACATGTTATCATTGGTAGTTAATTTTATGACACGAAACAAAAAATAAATCAAAATGGGTAATGCTAGGCAAGAGGGTTTACCAAGTATCCATGAACCATTATATACACCTTAGCCAAAACCAAGTACTTGACATACGGCAACCAATCTCCCCGAATGCTGTGTTCGATGTATCATGTTTACAAGGTGGCTAACTCGGTTACCTGTGGCTAAAGGATAGCAACCTAGTGGGGTCTCCGAATATATACTCGACAATACGAGGAGCACAAGTCTGTGTTAGCATTGTCTAATGCATAACCGTTCGATGAGAGCGTCCCTATATACTTACCATACTGAAGTGCCTCCTATATACCTGAAAGTACTGGAGAACCTTCGATATACTTCCATACTAGGACAATATTTCACCTTGGGATACAATGCAGGCAGTTAATGACAACTGCTATGTTTAAATACTTCAGAACTCGTCTCTAGCCTAGACCTCTAGATATTAGAGAGACGGACCAAGCAATGAGTGAAGGGTGACCTAACAACCCTAGAAACAATAGAAAGAAAATATGCTTCAAAAACACATCAACAAAGCCAAGAGACAATTGCAATCACATAAGGATAGTGATCAAGACAAACACATTGCAGTTACATTGGGAAATCACTGACAGAGGTCAAACAACATTGAAAACAAGAAGAAACCCTAATTTTCTTCTATCCTCTAGGATCAGCGCGCCTGTTAAAGGAAAAAGGGTGATGAAAGGAAGATCAATGTGAATGTAATTGAAAAATTAGTGCTGAAAATGCTTCTGTCAGAGCGGAAAACACGCTGGGTGAGAAAAATAAGGAAAAATAAAAAATCTTCAAGATCAGAGCAAACTAAACATTCTCAGGAAATAACTAGTGATTGCAAATAGCTATAGTGATACACACAAGCCAAGAAATTGATGGTTGGTTAAACTCATCAGAGAATCTAATCAAAGGAATGGATGGAAAGGGTTATATCTTTCCCAACAAAGTCACAATTTTGTTGCCTAGGTAAATCCTCTCTGAGGATAGAGACGATCCCTCTAGCCCAATGAGTGGGACTAGCAACCTACAGGACAATCTACCAGAAACTTTCCTAAATTACAATCGAAATGAGAGAAGAGGAAGATGGCCTACCTCGTTTTGATGCTATAATGTACTCCTTTGTTGAAGACATTGAATTGCTTCCACCTCAGGCTCAGCTCTACTGATCACAACATTTGTTGCACAAGTGATCAAAGACACCACGAAGCATACAAGTACAACTAGCATAATTGAAAGTAATTCACTTAACATATCAAGGAGCATTAATATAAATGATGCATTAACACAAACATTTATGGAAAGTGACTAAGAAGTTGTATATATTAATAAAATAAAGGAGGAAGCATACAACCAAGCCTTGATGTCAATAAGCTATCCTTGAGTGAATGTCCAAGTCCAAGCTCAAGCTCTCCAAGAACTCCTTCTCCAAGACAAATGAGTAACATGCAGGCACTATCTCAGCATAAGGGTGCAAACAATCAGAGACCAACCATTTGGGAATGGGAGAGGATGAATATATAGGTAGAAGAGGGAGTTAGGATCTCTCCAAACATAGGGGAAGGCCCTCATCTCAAGGACGTAGCTCATAGGGATAAGATCAAAGGAAAATATTGGGAGAATTCGACCACATCCACATCGAATAACCTCCAGCTCGTCCTTATGGAAGCCTCTAGATCACGAATATTCTTGTCCTCTTAGGTAAAATTTTCCTTTTATGGATCAATGCTAGTATCCAAGAAAAAAGTGCACTCGCAGTGCGAGAATATAGTTCAGCTAGCGATCAACACTAGTTGCCAATATTAGGTTCCAACGGATCCTAAAATTAGGGTTTTAGAGCTTAATTTTTCGTGGAAGGCTCAAGGCATGCTTCCATTAGTGTTTCAGGGAGGATTTGAGCTACATATTAGGATGGATACACTGCATGATTGCCAAGTTTCAGGTAATTCGGGGTATGACACAGGGAAGTGGAGGAGGTGTGACAAAATACTGTGTAAAACTAGGCTAACCATTTCAAATGATAAGTGCAAGTGACAGGTGTTATCACTTTATTTTTATTTCATGACTTGTGTCTTAATCTTATATTAAGTTATGTAGAACCATTGTTCATGATTGTCATCATAGGATTCTTAAGGGAAACGTAGGTTCAAATCCTTTAGTTACTTCATCCCACCTTCATCCGTAAGCCCTCCCAAGGAAAGCTCCCTTATGTTGGGTTGTGTGCTTCACTAAGAGAGCAGAGTAGTTGCTAAGGTGAAAGTGGTAATACTCTCATGTATTACACATTGTTTAGGTCACCTAGTGAGGCTTTACATGAGGTGTTGTGTTTTGTTGTAATAATACAAACAAGAAGTTCTCATGCTATCAAAGGACAACATGGTTATAGAAAAAATCGATCAGACAAAAAGTAGATTGGTGTCACAGTAAAACGGAATTTGAAGTGAGGGATTGTGTATTTTTTTATCTCATACAAATCTCTCTTCAACCTACACATGTGGGTCTCTTTGTTGTGAGCTACAAAGCCCCATGATTTCTCTATGTATAGCTCCTCTTCTAACTCACCATTGGGGAATGGTGTCTTCACATCCATCTGATGGATCTTCCATCCCATATATGTTGCTAATGAGATCACGAATTGTATAAAATTCTACGTGGCCGTGAGAGAAAACATCTCCTAGTAGTCTATTCCCTCCTTCTTAGAGAACCGCTTGATCACAAACCTCACCTTGTATTTCTCGATTTTTCCATCTACACGTTGTTTGATCTTATAGATCTAGTGTGATCCAACCATCGCTCTACCTATTGGTCTACGCACAACATCCCATACATCATTCTACATTATTGAGGTATACTCCTCAACCTTAGCATCTTGCCACACCTGTTACTGTGTAGCCTTCTACGAGTCGGAGGGTTCAATATCAACTAACTAATTGTCTAACACCATGTAGCCAATCTACCTCTCTAGTTGTATTTTCTACCTACTTCCCATCCTAAGAGTTCCCACACACTCATGAGCATCCCTGAGTGTCTATTGAACCTTAAAGTTTCTTTTGTCAATTGTAGATGATTGAATATCGACCCTTATATCCTTCTGATGGATCACCTTAATATGTTGCATCTGCTACTCCATACTTTGTGAATTATCAGGAACACCTTCACTTCAGCCTATGCTCGGGCTGGTC
>APFE031338924.1:4383-20334 GCA_000404065.3 Pinus taeda | reverse complement strand
TAGCAACAACATTCTACTGTGGGTTGTAAGGAACCATCCACTCTCTCTTGATTCCTACCCTGGTACAAAATTCCAGGAACTCCTTGCTTGTGTACTCACCTCTAGTGTCTGACTGAGGAATCTTGATCTTCCTACCTATCACATTCTCCACTAGAGATTTAAACTCCTCAAAGCGATTAAAGACCTCATCCTTGATATTTAGGGAGCATATATAGGTTTTCCTAGAGAAATTAGCAATAAAAGTAGTGAAGCATTAGTATCCCCTAAGATACTTTTTCATAATCAATCCACATATATCTGAATGCACAAATTCAAGAACACCCTTTAATCTAGTGTCACTCCTTGGAAATGTTTCTTTCACAAAATTCCCCATCACACAATCCTTGCAAACATCATCATTCTATATGCTCACCTCCAGAGCACATGTCACTATCTCATGAAGCAATCTAATTCCCACATCATATATATGGCCCATCCTCCTATGCCATACTCCCTTTGATCCCTCGGATTATTGCTGCTAAAAAGTGCCTCAGGAGTGTTAATATGTGTTATCACATTTTAGTTTTAGTTTGAACTTTTTTTTATAAACGCTGACAATTTCTATGTCAGTGAAACAATTTTTAATAAACAGGAGAATGTTGATAATGGGTTTATCATCATTTATCGGCTTCAGAAAAAGGTGATTAATAGGAATACGTTGACAATGGGAGTGTCAGCATTTTCAGGTATTGGTTGATAGAGAGAATATCAACGCCAAAAATAAAATTTTAAATTTCAATTTTTTACAACACGCTGACACATTCCACGTTAGCGTATTTTACAAAGAAAGAGCTAGCATTTCCATTGTTAGTGCATTATGAAAAATAAATAGTTTGGAAAAGGATTTGATAGTCGGCTTATTAACGAAACCATTTTTTCAAGAAACTGCAGGACTAGCAATGACGATATTACCATATCGTAGCAGGGATGACCAGAAAGACAACAACGAAACAAAACCTATTTTTGGAGGATGACAAGGCTGATCTACAATGAGGAGAACACGATGATGATACACTTTTTCAAGCTCAATTTCAGCATAATTTTCAGCAAGTTATTATGACTTTTTGATATGTTTAAAAATTTTCAAGATGCATGTACCTACTATATTTATTATATTTCTGGATTACTATCATTATTTTTTGAGCTACAAACATATTACAATTATTGTATTATCTATATAAGAAAATACTGTAGAAGAATAAAGGGTTGGAATTTATTTGAGATATATCATCCCTTGTGTATTTTTGTGCAGATCATTAATGAAAATAGTCTTCATGAGCATTTACATAAATTCTTGTGTTGTATTTCCATGTCTATCTTTTGCTTTGTTTTACATTTCCTCATGTCTGAAAAACTGAATGTATGAGATTGGGATTCATATTTTATGCTCATGTTTCTTTATTTCTTAGGAATTAATAATTGTTTTTCACTTAACCCTTACAATAATTTCCTTCATCTTCCTCTAAATCAATTAAGTGTCAAAGGAATTACTGCTACCCTGCTTTTGTGTTTTTCTCATAGAAACTGTGTTTGTATAAAACCTTATTGGGTTAGACTCCATGCACAATGGTAGTATTTTCACATATCCCAAACAAATTTCTATCATTTTTCAATAAATCTAGCCATATGACTCAATTCCAAGCCTTCTACTACAGTTACCTTCAATAATTGAGGTTTTAGGGAGAGATCCCTCTCCATGTTGAAAGGCCAACATTCAACCTTAAAGAGGTTCGAGGTTACCTTAGAGGTTTTCCCACAACCAAGTTTCCTCTAATAGATAACAATATGAAACCTATAAAATAAATCTCTCCTAACTCCAATCACTATAGGTGATTTCCAATATTTGTGCATGATGAACATTGTCACCCCTCTAAAGAGTACATTGTACCCTTTATCCTGAAGGATAGATATGGAAATTAGGTTCATCCCCAAGCCTGACACATGTAACACATCATGAATAGGAATTGGATTGGGATTCTCCCTCTAAAATAGAACAAACCCTTTTGCAACTAGATTACACTTGGACTTGTTCCACATCTAGATCTGGAATATAATTTTCTCCTCCTTATAGCTAGAGAAGTACTCCCTAACACCTTTCATGTGAAATGATTCCCCACTATCTATATACCAAACAACCTGTGAGGTTGAGCTAAATAAGTAAGTGATAAGTACGAATTCCCAATCCATCTTGTTGTAGATCTCATCTATTGCTAAAGTTGTTGTCTGCTTCTTTCCCTTTTTTCTCAATTTTCTTTCTCTATGGACTATTTTTGACATAGTGTCCAAACTTGTGACATCCATAGCATTTGACCTTATAAAGGTCCTTCTTCTTCTTCTCACCTTTTAGTTTTTGTCCCTTGTTGGACCCCTTCTTTTCTTTTCCTTTCCTTGTGTTATCACTGTAAAAGTTTTTAAAATTTTGGACAGCCCACATGGTTCCAAAGTTTTTATGTTAAACATGGTCTAGTCATTTTTATTTTTTATTTTTTTTTGTTTTAGAGTCTAAATCATAGAGTTGGAGTCTTGTTTCCATTTTTAAATAAATGTCAACAACCTTGTTTCTACTATCTTAGATTCCACATTATTTCAAAAGTGTCATGTGTTAGGTTTTTCCAAAATTGACATGCGCTATGAAATGGCCTAGGAGTTCTCATAGCACAAAACTCATAAAATGCACTATATGTGCTACGAAATTAGGGATTTGTAGTTAGGAGTTTTCATAGCACAAAACCCAAAATTTGCACTGGATGCACTACGAAATCGGGGATTCGTGTCAAATCGAGTCTAGTTGTTAATGTTTCATCATTAGGTGTTAGCCACTGAACCTTACCCATCACATGCAGCAATTCACTCTCATCATTAGATTTGTTAGGGGTCTTTGTACGCACTCTTTTCAAATTTCAAAAAGAAAAGGTAAGGGTGAATTGGTCTTGGTCATTTTTTGTGTTCCTTTCATGCATAAGAAGAACTTGGAAAACTTAGGGTCAGCATACATCATAGTTCTTTGAAGGCTCAAGCGAGGCAGTTCTCCATTTCAACTCAAGCGAGGCAGTGTTCAAACTAAAACAGGGCAAGTTTTTCCAAGTCTCCTTTACAGGGATTTCAAAGGAGAAATGTCAGAAGAAAGAAGAAATTGAAGCTTGCCAATATTGAGATTGCCAAACTTAAGAAAGGGGCAAGGAAACATGCAGTTGAGATAGCCAACTTCAAAAAAATGAAGGCCCTGTGGGAACATGAAGGAAATTAAAAACCTCAAGTAGTGAGCAGAAAGGCCCAATACTTCACCTAGACTGTCCCTACCATTAAAGAGGCAAGATACATCATATGGATTAATGACAGGCTTAGAACCAATATCAGAGTAATGAAAAGGAAAATTGAGGACCGGAGATTCAACTGAGAAAATCTGGAGGACAGCCTCAGCACAAAGCAATAGGGCAGTAAGTGATGAAACCTTAACACAATTTTGATTGAAGCTAGGACATTAATTTTTGAAGTTGTTTTATGGATGGGTAATCTCAAGTATATGTGAAATATTGGAATAAGGAAACAGCTGAGAGGAATCCTAAGGAGGAATTTGGAAAAAACTATTGTAGGTAACATGCAATACACAACAGTTTCGTAGCGCACTATGAAACTGCTATAGGTGCATTTTTGCTCCTTTTGATCAATCTTCAAAGGAAAGAAGGGGATATTTTTGAAAGAGGATGCTGCTGGAGAATATGAGGAGGGAATTTGAGAAGGTTTAAAGCCCAACTAAATAAAAAATTCACAAAATGAAAAATGTTTGCAAGAACAAAGTTTTGTGCTACGAAATCACTAAAGCAACCTTTTTCAGCAAAAAAACTATTTTAAGTAGTCAACTTCCAGGAAGTCTCTTGAGCAACTGAAAGCATATTTTGGAAAACTGGAAGAGATTCGTCTTCCTAACATACCTATATACAAAAATGTCTTTCATCTTCTTCAAATTCATTATGATCTAGGAGAAGTTGATGACTCAAATTGCGCTGCGAAACTGCTGTAGGAGTAGTTTTTCAGAAATCACAATTTTCCATTTTACACCTGATATTCAAAGATAGTTTCTAGGCAACAGGAAAGGTATTGAAAAAAAGCAAGAGAGGATTTGGTTTAGTACAAAGTTTCCTAGAAAATCCTCCTTCAATTTTTCAAAATAATTTTTTTATGAGGAGATAAAAGTTCTGTCCCAACACCTATTTTTCAGCCAGAACAAAGCAGGGGATAGTTTCCTAGTTTTTCAGGGTAGATAAAGGAGAAGCTATTGAAGGCTAGCTGGGGGGGTATGGAAATCATCAAGGTAAAATTTAAGGAGGAGGAGCTATTAATATCAAATTTAATTCATATTTTAGGTTGTTACTATCATAAAAGGAGTTGTACTCCTAATTGTACTAGGACTCTAGGACTGTTAGTTAACTGTCTCTTGTAATTAATAGTCTGTTTTAGGTATGAGTCAGTGTCAAGTCAAGAAAATTCGAATTCCCCTCATGTTGGAGGAAGGAATATAAGATTTAAGTGAAAAACCTATAAAGGACAATAGGTGGAATGCCTCAAGGATTGGAAATTTTGGATAAAAACACTCATATTGTGTCACTGTGGAAGACTATGTTTTTATGTAATAAGGAGTTTGGCTTTACTACTCAGGATTCAGAAGAGAGTTCAATGCTTGATTGTCTTATGGTTGTCCTCATTTCCTCATTTGCAGTGGTATGAATGTATGTTACTTAGAACTCATTGGCAATGCTCTAACTTCCTTCATGCATTTGTAGACTGTGTTTCCTACATGTTCTTATGTGTTGTTGATATATTGAACTCTTGATGCCCTGGCCTCCATGTTAAGCTAATATTGTTGTCATACTAAACATTTTCTAACTCCATAAGCCCAATGGATGTTTATTTATTGTGTTCAACCATTCCTACTCTTTACTTGTTTCATAGAGTTAGTCATCTAATCTTTTACTAAAATCTTTAACCTAGTGAGAGAGCCCTCTCAAGCTGGGGAGGCTAAGCCTCAGCCAAAAGTTGGTTTGAAATAGTTACTCAAGGTCTCCCTGGTCAGTAGCCTATCAGGAAAAGGTTTTGTGATAACACCTTGCTAGGGCCACATTCTACTAATGCTCCTCACTCTTCTGAGTCCTACTACTACTGACACTAACAAGACTAATTCTAAGCTCCTCCTGAGTGAAATCACTCCATAATCGATCCCAGCTCAATAAGGTGTCTTGTCAAATAATGAATTGAACAAAGACATCCCATTGCTTCATAATGCCATTCAGGGTTATACACACCATCTCATCATTATTTGGTTTATCTTACACTACAATTACATTATCTTTTACCAATATAAGCAACACCAATGTCTCAACACCTTTTTTTCCTTGACCATATCCCTCACAAGGTCACACTGAACATCAATGTGATTTGTCTTTAAATGATAAGCAAGGTTCTTTGCCAAGAAAGTTTCACTTTGGCTATCACAGTATATCCTTATAGCTCATTGAACTAACCCCATACTTGAACACAATCTATGCAACCAAGTTTCTTTCTTTCTTACATGAATGGTTGTCATGTAATCTGCCTCTGTAGTTGAAAGTGCCACTACAAGTTGTCTCTTGCTCATCCAACTGAATGCACCTCCAAATAGGTTGAACACATACCTACTTGTAGATCTTCGATGATCCAAATCTCTAGTCCAGTCTACATCAACAAAACCATAGATGTCCAAAAATTTGTCCAATCATGGTCTTCCTTGGTAGCACATACCGTAATCACTAGTGCCATGCAAATACCTGAAAATCCGCTTCACTATTGTCCAATTCTCCTTCCTTGGTTTTTACATAAACCTGCTCAATACTCCCACTGCATGTGCAATGTCTGGTCTAGTAAAAACCATTTCATGCATCAAGCTATCAACTGCACTTGCATATGGAACATGAGACATGTCCTCTTCCTCTTCTTGTGTCTTGCGACACTGTTCAACACATAACTTTACACCTATGGGAATAGGAACCTTCACCAGTTTACTATCAAGAATCATTAGGGAAATTTTGAGGTCTAAAATGGGCATCCTAAGGAAATTATAAAATACTAGTGGAAAGAATAAAATAAGATTAGATTTCATTTTCAAATTTTAGAGGGAAAAAAGAAAAAACTATTTTTTCAACTTGTATTTTCAACTTATCTCCCTATGGGTTTACTCAAATTTCAAGCAACAATACGTGTTGGATGAAAATTGTGATTCTTCATCCAAGGAGTACCCATGTTGCATACTTTTGTTGAACACTTCTACATGTAAAATGAGAAATACATGAAATACGTAATTGCAATCACATTTTTTCATGTATTTATCATTTTTCCTGTAACAGGGTCCATCGAAAGTATGCAACATGGGTACTCCTTGGATGAGGACTCAAATTTTTCATTCAATGAGTACTCCCACTCGAAATTTGAGTAAAACCTTAGGGAGATAAGTTGAAAATATGAGTTGAAAAAGTAGTTCTATTATTTTATTAATTTTTAACTTTTTACTTTTTTACTCCAAAAATGGTGAATCATCCCCCATGGTTGACATTACCATATTGAATCCTATTGGTTCTTATAAAGTTTATTTTGGATGTACATTTTTCTTAGGAGGCTCATTTTAGACCTCAAAATGCCCCTAATGATTAAACTTCCGGAATATTGTCTCAACATACTTCCTCTGGTTTAAGCAGAGCTTCCTTTTTGCCCGACCACGTTTAATTTCCATGCCCAAAATATAGTTTGTTTCACAAAGATCCTTCATGCTGAGTTTGGAGGAAAACTAGGTCTTCAAATCCTTGATAACTTCTTTGTCATTTCCAATCAGCAACATATCATCCACATTCAAGACTAGATAAATAACACGGCCACCAATTAATTTAAAAAAACACACAGTGATCTGCTTTACTTCTAGTGAAGCAAAGTCCCCATATAAATGTATCAAATTTATGATACCACATCCTTGGTGACCATTTTAACCCATACAAAGACTTTTTTAACCTGCATACGAATTCTTTCTTACCCTTCACCACAAAGCCTTAAGGTTGCTTCATGTAGATCTCTTCTTCCAGATCCCCATGAAGAAATGTTGTCTTCACATCCATATGTTCTACCTCAAAATCAAAAGCAACAACAACAAATAAAAGTAATCTAATAGAAGCTACCTTGGTAACAGGAGAAAAAATATCGCCAAAATCAATCTTTGACACTTGGAAATAACCTTTTGCTACCAACCGAGATTTGTATTTCTCCACCTTTCCTTTTCCATTTATCTTCTTCTTAAACACCAATTTACTGCCAATGGGTTTCCTTCCAGTCGATAACTCCACTAGATCGCAAGCCTCATTTTTGTGCAAATATGCCATTTCATCAACCATCGCCTCTTTCCATAGTTTTCCATCCTCTGAATCTACTGCTTCCCTCACAATTTTGGAATCATCATTAGTAATAGATAAAGAAAATTTTGAACAGAAAACAGATGGACTATACCTTTCTGGTTGCCTTCTTTCTTGAACTGATCTTCTCACAACTGGAGTTTGTGGCTCTTCATCTTCTGATTCCTCTTCTATTATAGAGTTTGATTCTTCCTCCTTTGGCTCAAACTCTAGCTTCTCAGGTTCCTTTAGTAGGACTTCATGTTTAATAACATCTTTCATGTCTCTAAACACCACATCTCGACTGTACGCAACCTTCCTCATTTCTGGGTTCCAAAGCTTATAACCTTTTAAACCATCCTTATACCCAATAAAGATGCACTTTTCATATTTACTATCCAACTTTGTTCTTTTCCGTGACCAAATATTCTAGCCTTCCTGTCATCCCCTAAGATGACATCACCACCATTAGAGTGGGGTAGTCGTGGAAAGAATGTAACACAACCCCAAAGAGTCAACCAGACAAGACAACACTAAGACTTAGACGGATGTGGAAAGACCAACTAGGCAACATACTTCTAGCGATATTTGGTGACGAACTGTTGCCAAGCTTGGTAGTGTGCAATGATGTCCGTGTACTGTGTGGTGACATATTTTTGGAAAGGAACTCTTACATCCATCGCTTCTAGGTATACTGATCTGGGCTCTATCCAATTCGTCCTGTAACATGAAAAAAATAGTCTTGTGTGCGGTTTGACTGACGACATACCTCTACATGTTCTCTGTGTTGATATGCAAGTCTATTCCGACAATCGTGCGCATCAACTGCTCGAAGTACTTGTCAATCTCCAGTCGAACTTGGTTCTTCTCTCTAGCCTCTTTGATTATTCCGATAGATGGGATCATGTGCATCCTCATGATGACATCCAAACTCATAAACAACTATGTATATGAAGCCTCAACACTAGTGATGAGCAGCGGGAGTTTCTCATAGTTCCAAGTCTGACTCCTTTCACATTGTCATCTCTTCACCTCAATATCCAAAGCTACTTTATCCACAGGTGGATCTTCTTTAAACTTGTAGCTTTTCTTTGCCTCTTCACTCCCGGAAATATTCCTCTTTCCTTTTGTCTTACACAGGTCTTCTACTCACTAGTGTTGTGGTTGTTTTTCCCTATGGTTCTTAGAGATAGAGAGATGCTCATGGAAAGAAAATTTCAGCTGAAAAACACAAAGAAACTCAAGGATCGATCATGCAAAAAATATTGGCTTGCTGAGGACTGGAACTGCACAATGTGTAGTTCAGTCCAGCTTTATTTCTTGTTGGGACTGCACATTATGCAATCCTAAGGACAAGACTAGGCATTGTCTCCCATAACTGCACAGAGCATAGCCGAGAATCCAGTGATAGGAAACCTCTACACAATTCCTAGAGCCAATGCAGAGCCTTGAGTCCCAAGAATGCATAATGCATGTTTGGCAAGGAAATATCTGGGCCAAGTGGATCTGACCAAGGGCGATTTGAAAACAAGTGGGACTGAATGCATGTGCAAATATGTGCAGATCTGAGTGAATGGACATCCATGCAATCATAACAATTGCAACAATCAGTCAAATAGAAGAAAAATGAAGCTCATGAAGCGAGTCACCACAACAATGACCGTTAGTACAGAAATACGGTCATGAATGTGACTCCCAATGCTAAAAATAGATCCCTATTTTTAGGGATTCTTTTTGCTTTTAGCATTTTTTATTTTTTAGAAAAGGCTGCCTTGCATGCTGTTGGTTGCTAAATTTTCCCACTTTTTACCCACCTTTTTATCCCTTTCCTGTACTCATTTCATTTTCTTGTTGGTCGATTTTTATTATAAATAGCAAAGGTATGCCTATTGTCATGTCTTTTTGAATTGTTAATCGATGAAGTGTAGTCGTAGGGGATTATTGCCTAAAGAGAATTGCTAAGTTAAGTTTCTTTGCAAATTTGAAGGAATGATGATCAAGACTATGATTCAACATATAATGAATATCAAGCTGGTAGTGTTATCTTTAGATATTAGTTGCAATGGTGGTTCAACTTATCGACCAGCACAAGTGCTATCTTTATATTCTGTTATATATCAAGAATTGCTATGCATTTGTAGGCAAATAGCTTCCACAATCTTAGGCACTATTAGTTGTTAAATGAAATGTATAAGTAGTGTTACAAGGCTGGGAAAGCCACCACTAAGAGACACACGAGAATTCTGAGTTGTAACAACAGACTTATGTAATCTTATTTTCATTAATAAAGATTCTAATATTCTGAGAATTTTATAGTTCTTGACCTTACCACAACCCTGATAAGGGAGTTGGGCCCACTCTCCTGACCATACACTTTTCGACTAGCTGTGTGCGTAGGTTTATTTTTGTTGTGTTATTCCTTGTTGTGCAATGATTTTAGTATGTTGTTGTGTCTTAACTTGTTGTTACTCTGATTGTTGTTACAGTTATTACTTGTTGTTACACATTGTTATGTTATGATTGAATGTTCAATGTTGGGTAGGGAAAGGGTGGCCTACATATACCTTGCATGATAGCCTTGAAATAACCAGTCGAGCCCTGGGTTGACAATTAATGTGGAATTGGGTGAATTATATTATTCATATATGAATGCCAACATTTTGGCATCATTTATGGGGAGGCTATCGAAGGCGCAAAAATATGACCAGTATTGACCATAGGATCTATTGTACCTTAAGAAACCAATTTCCTAGCTGTGTAGAAGTTGTGCTTAAGACATTAATGTTTATAATTATTATCACTTGTTTGTCACTTAATTGTATGTTGTATTCTCAAATGAAGGACCTGAAAGACTTGGTTTTAAACCCTCAATACTTAGGTGACATGAAAATCACAAAATGCCATTTGATTCATGAATATAAATGATGAATGAAGAAAGCTTGAAGAAGTCATAGACAACATGTTGTTTTCCACAGAATCTACTATCTGTGACACTTGAAGAATTTAAGGATAATATGTTGTCTTACACAAAAACTACTATATGTAACCTAGATGAATTGTAGAGGTGGGAACTTCAAGTATAGGAGTCATAGACAATATGTTGTTTTACACAGAATCTACTATCTGTGACACTTGGAGAAGTTAAAGATAATATGTTGCCTTACACAAAAACTACTATTTGTAACTTAGGAGAATTGCAGAGGTGTGAACTTCAAGTATAAGAGCGCTCTTTTAAGGGATTTTAACTTCATTTACATAAGAAAATAAAGACCTGTAGCTTCATTACCATACTTAAAGGAAGAAAACATTTGATGACACATAACAAAGAAGTCACAAAATCATACCCAACAATGTATGGAAAACTTCTGATTCTTCATTAATCAACAGTTATATCAGGAATATAGTGGCCTAGTCTCCAAGTTCTCCAAAGTTTCGAACCCCTTCTCTGTAAACTTTCCTCTTTTTATACATTATGAGACAGTTGGTAATCACCAAAACTGTCAAACTACATAACTATCCTCTAACTACTTTGAAGTAAATATCATTACAAAATATTACACTTGAGGGTAAAAACACCTCACTCATTTCAAGAAAACAAGATAATAAGAAGTAAGAGAAAACAGAGAATGATGAGAAATTGTTGCTCGCTGTTAGAATCTATAGGTTGAGCCTGTGGTTCTACTGATGGCTGAGCATTAATGGAGTAGTGGATGAAGTGGTGGGGTATGGTGAGTGACGTGGGAAATTAACAGATGAAAGCGGTGGAAGATGTGGAATGAGCGACGTGGGGAGAAAGGCTTTGGGAGCTCACTGTGGGGGTAAAGAATGTACGGGTGCTTGAATGAGGTTGAACCCTTGTAGTAATTTCTAGCCACACATTTCAGTCAACTATGCTAACCATGGTCAACTGCTGGGGTTGAGCTTTAATTAATCTTTGTGTTCATTGCTTCCCCGTAGCGCACCTCAACGTACTTATCAAGCTATCGCTTGATCGTGCCTCTTGAATCTGCATGACCTTTAGACAATGGATCGGTTATTACAGAACTCAAAAGAATTAACACTCTAGTTCATAAACCTGTTGCATCCGCCTTTTCAATGCCACTTTGACTCCCATACGTACCTGATAGGAAATAAAAACTGCAGTTAATAATTTATTGGGTCTAATTTTAAGGACAAAACCTGATTACTTTCCGACCCGATATCCGTCAGCGTCATACGGACCTGATATCCAACCTGATAGCCATTGGATCTTGTCTCTTTCGATGGATGACTGAGATTGGCCCAGACTTCAGCGAATTAAACTATATTTGATACGCCATCATATCCGATTTCCGAAATAACATTCATTCTAGTTACCCACGTAATTGTCGTCAGATATGTGGCCTGTTGATTGGATGGCCGAGATGTTCTTGTGGGTTTATCACTTTCAAAAGCCATTAATAATATAAAATCAACCATTTCTTTCATATTTTTTATTTTTCCTTCATTTTGTGATGAAACTGAAAAATAAAACTTAAATAACAATAGATGCTACAACATCTGGCTCCACCTAGGGATAGTGCTTTTGCCACAGAAGCACTAAGAACTGCAAATCAGTGCCTTCACCTCAGGCATGGAGTCATATATTGTTTAACCAATTCAAATTCTATGGCATTTTTACACTAAATTCACTCTGGTATCTACAATGATAGGATGCTTATGCTTCAAAACTAGAAGTAATGCTTGAGGTACTGCCCATTGACAGGCAGTTGTAGAGTTTCACCATCAAGATTCTATGCAGTAATTTTCTTAAGGATTCTCATCAAAGTTTTTTTAGTGGATTCAGCCAATCCATTTCCATGTGGATAATAAGTAGTTAAATAAGATAAAATGGCATTATACTTCTAACAAAATGCAACAAACTTACTTGAAATGAACACTTGAGCATTGTCTGTTATGACTTTGACAGCGCATCCAAGTCTGTTAAACATGCTTTCCTCATATGTCTTGAGATCCTCATAGGACCAAGCCAAATCATCAGTGTATTTCTTGAAAGGCTTAATATATCTCTCCTTATAAAGTGAAACTTCCTTGAATAATTTGACCAGATTGGGCTCCTTCTTGGTTCCAATATTGTGATATTGCATTTGTTCATCTTGTGAAAGGAAACCATCACCTGTTCCTTCTTTAGAATAGGCTCCATAAAAGAAGCACTTCCACACCCCTTTTGTTTGCAGCTCTGTATTTACACAAGCTGAAGTAAGCTACCTCTGGTTATCTTCAGCTAATTCTGCATTGCCATGCAACATCAAGCAAGAAAAGTCATATTTTTCCTAGCCATATATAGGTGAATTACTTGCTTCATTATTTGTGATTGTTCTAATAAATCCTGTCTCTGTACAACCTCCTTTCTTCTCCACCAAAAATTGGTATGACAACATAAGAAAAATCTAGTTTCAAAACACCACCCAATTTAGCCCCCCGTGACCTAGATAGTAACATTCCAAACCTACAGGGATACCTCCTACCACTACATCCATTACCAAACTTTTGGCTGGAATCTAGGCTAGTGACACCACCATATCTTTAATGCCCCCTAGACACTTGACTTTATGTGAATCAAAAGACTACAAGTCTCTGTAAGGTTTAGTAACTTGTAGGTTTAGCTGTTTCATCACTGATAATGGCATAAGGTTATGTGAGGCTCCTGAATCAAACATACAATTGTGTAAGAGTAAATCATGAACCAATAAAGAATCTACCTCCTCCACATGTGAACCAAAAACAACTACTGGTTTATCTTCTTGCAAATTCACAATGTCATTTATATTCACATTCTGAGATGGATTGATAAAATTTGTAATTTCTCTTTGATAAGCTGGTGTTTTGACTAACTCTGTGAGGGGCACTTGAATTCTAATTTTTTCTAATTCTTTAGTTAAAATGAACACATGACCCTGTTTAGTGTTATTTTCATCTTCATCTTCACTTCTCTTCATGACTAAAATCTCTTGTGGAATGGAAACAAGTTTTTCTAAAAGAATTTTTTCACTTTTGTCTTGAGAAGACTCACCTTGAAGCATTTGAGTCTTGCTACTTGTATTCTATTACTTCTTTCCTTTATTCAATTGTTTTGCAAGTTGTGGTTCTTATTCTTGTGGAGTCACCTTTTGTAAGGGAGCTGGAACTTACTGCTCACCTTCATCTTCTTGACTTCTAGATCTTTTCCTTGATCTCAAGTCATATTTATTATGTAGTTTTGCCTGCATAAAATCAAAAAATCGCTTACAATAGTCATCAATTTCATTATCATCATAGATGACATCTGTTTCACTATATTCTCCTCCCTCAACATCTATTTCATCTTCATCTACTGCATATAATGTGAAAATATGGTCATCATGATCCTTGGATGCTCTGGTACTCCATCAGGATCTGCCTCTATATACAATGGTGCTTGGATCTAATCTTGATCTTTTCTCTCCCCCTGTAAAATTTGCAGAGGGTGTCTTCTATATTAAGGATTAAAATTTCTATTTTTTGTACTTGTCTTTGAGAATTCTTACTCCCTAATTCCAATTTAAATGATTTATTAGACAAATTTCTAATTACATTATTCATATCCTCTAATGTTTGATCTTGAGAGAATTCTACTTTAGTCTTTCCCCTATCTTGGATAGGTTGTGCATCTAGTGTTTTACCTGCAGCCACCAGATTTTCTTCTATATCTAATGCATCTGATTGGATCTAATCAATGGTTGGGGATCTCCTCTCCCCCAATGTGAATCCAAAATTTGACTCAAAAGCCCCTGCAAAAGTTATCTTTGCACCAGCAGGGGAGGGCTTAATCTCCACTGGAAGACTATTGTACAATTTATTAAATCTTCTGACAAATTCAACTATAGTTTCATCAGGTTTCTTCTTTATAGCATTAAACCCTATGAGTGAATACCCATTGTCTTTTTTTTCTCCCCATCTCTGGGTGAACAGGCGTTCCATCTCTTCCCATGTTGTAATAGAGTTATTAGGAAGCCCTTTAAACCATTTTCTTGCTTCTCCATCCAAGGATTGGAAAAAAGGTGTTAGAACAACATCCAGGTGTTCAACATTTAGGATTCCTATGAAATTACAAAATACCGATATATGATTCTCTGTTGTTTGATCCTCCCCTGTGAAATGAGGAAGAATCTTCAAGTATTCTTGTGGCATTTGGTTCAACTGTTGTGGAAATTGAATAGGTGCATACCAATTCATAAAAAATGCAGGTGCTGCCATATTTTCCCCTGAATTTACTGAACCTTGATTACCAGAAAAAGTGGAACCTGACTAAGGAGTAAATGGAGTGTGCAAATGTGGTAATGTAGTTATAGGTTCAGGCTGAATAACTATAGCATATACTAAAAAAGAAACAGACTCTAAAGACTGTTCCTGACAGTTGGGTTCTTGAAATGAATTGGATGTAGAAGGTGACTCTTGGTCAATAAAAGATGAATGTGAAAGATGTGATGAACTGTTGCCTAGTGAAAACAATGTAGGACTTGGTGTAAGTGGAGTTTTAGGCCTTCCAACCCTCTTGGAAACTATCCTCTCAGGCTCTGAAAGGAATTGAACTTTCTGCTATGAGGTATCTGACCTTGTATGGGGTATCTTTGGAGCCAAAGTTATTGCTTTTGTTCAAAATAGCCAAATATTTCCTCCTCACTGAACAACTAGAGGAAAATATTGAAAACCCAGGGAAAGGTGTTCTTGTCTTCTCTCCCCGGAAATGGCGCCAATTAATGTTGTACCTTAAGAAACCAATTTCCTAGCTATGTAGAAATTTTTCTTAAGACATTAATGTTTATAATTATTGTCACTTGTTTGTCACTTAATTGTATGTTGTATTCTCAAATGAAGGACCTGAAAGACTTGGTTTTAAACCCTCAATACTTAGGTGACATGAAAATATCAGAATGCCATTTGATTGCTAAATATAAATGATGAATGAAGAAAGCTTGAAGAAGTCATCGACAATATGTTGTTTTACACAGAATCTACTATCTGTGACACTTGGAGAAGTTAAGGATAATATGTTGTCTTACACAAAAACTACTGTCTGTAACTTAGAAGAATTGTAGAGGTGGGAACTTCAAGTATAGGAGTAATAGACAATATGTTGTTTTACACAAAATATACTATATGTGACACTTGGAGAAGTTAAATATAATATGTTGCCTTACACAGAAACTACTACCTGTAACTTAGGAGAATTGCAGAGGTCGGAACTTCAAGTATAGGAGTGCTCTTTTAAGGGATTTTAACTTCATTTACATAAGAAAATAAAGACCCGCAGCTTCATTACCATACTTAAAGGAAGAAAACATTTGATGACACATAACAGAGAAGTCACAAAACCATACCCAAAAATGTATGGAAAACTTCTGATTCTTCATTAATCATCAGTTGTATTAGGAATACAGTGGCCTAGTCTCCAAGTTCTCCAAAGTTTCGAACCCCTTCTCCATAAACTTTCCTCTTTTTATACATT
>APFE031338923.1:0-15730 GCA_000404065.3 Pinus taeda | reverse complement strand
GGCATGTTAGGCCCCTATACTACTAGTGTAACCCCTTATTGTTATTAGTACAACCCACTTATTATATTGATGTACCCCATGTAGTGCCCATATTGTTACTATTGTGCCCCATAGAAGCCCACTATTATTATTATTGTGCCCTTACATTATTATTGTTATGTCGGCTCTGGTTATGTTATGACCCTTAGACTCCTATATATAGAGAGGAGGTCTTTTCATTTGAATCATCCAAGAATTGTTAATTTATGTAATGTAAAGGAGGTTTCCCCCTCGAAGAGGCTGAATTCTAAGGCGTTGATCCATCTTCTCTATCTTTTCTTGAGTTGGTTTCATAACAAAAAGTGTTGATCCCAAGTATTGGCTCCATGGAATTGTTTTATTATGGTTTTGGACCATGGTATTATGAAAGGCCTAAGACTATAAAAGAGGAAGAAGATCATTCGGCAAGGGATCACTTGAATTATTGAATATCTGATAAAGTACTAGATCTGGAATATTGGTGATTGGGTTATGGTGCAGATCTAGATCTGAATGAAGGAGGAACCTGAGCGCAAAGAGAAGGATAAGTTCTACTGATGGGTCATAATTTTAAGGCTTGAACAATAGTATCTTTGTATGATTTTGATCCGTTATATGTGGCGCATGCTTGATCTATAAATCTGGTAATCTGGGTTAATTAATGACTAAATATTTGAAAGAGTGAATTATCCTTTATATATCTGTACGCAGGTTCAGTGAGGCAAAGGCGTGTATACATGCTGGTTCTGTGAGTAAAGACAGTGTATACGCAGGTTGGTTCAAACACAGAAGTGTATGCATGCAGGTTTCTAGTTATTGAAGTAGTGTACATCTCTTGAGTTGTGTTCTAGCTGCTTTTGTTTATTGCTGTAGTATTCTGGGTTCAGAATTTGGTGTGTGGTTACTGTTACTGTGTTTTGGGTACAGCTGTCAGAGAGGTGTCTACTTGATTCAGTTCTAATTGGTGAAAAGGAGATTGTTTAAGGCATAAATTCTTGATGATTGATTGATGTTCATGGATCTAGTTTGAAACGTTATGAAACGTGGTCCCTGGAAGAAAGAGAAGGTTGTAGCCTTCTGTAGGCTAGCACCTACATACTAGTATCTTGGCTAGTGCAAGAGCTAAGGGGGTTGTAGCTCCCTTCCTGGAGAAGCTGGAGAATGAGAGATGGAGAACGAGAGAGGGTTGTAGCCCTCTGCAGGTTGCAACCTGCGTAGTGGTAAAGGACTGCACCAGTACAGAATCATTGTAAAAAGAAGTTTCTAATCAAAAGGAAGATAGGGATGAATTGCAGCAGGTGGTTTTCACCCACATTGGGTTTCCACCTTATATCTTATGTTCTTGTGTGTGATTGTCTTCTACTCTATTTCAATGTTTCTGGTTACTGTTTATTTGATTCCGATACACAGATTAATGATCAACATATATAAGATAAAGTGAATTATAAGTTTGCATGGTATACGCGGGTTTCCTTATACGTAGTTGCGTATATACGCGGTTTTAACTAACTGAAGTAGCGTATATGATCTGGATTTGAAAAGGGAAATAATTGACTTGATAATACTGATTCACCCCCCCTCTCAGTATTATTTCCAACAAGAAACCCATAACTGATAAATGCTTTAACTACTCAAGGTTGTCCTGTTTCCTTCTCGGCAATGCTGTTGGTTAATTGCAGTTGTTGAAGCTTTATTACACAGGGTATAGGTAGTTGATGGCTTCGTGCTTCAAGTGAATGATACAAGTCAATGAGACGAAGAGAACATGGAAGATACATGGGTGGGACAGGAAGGAAATATTGGTCGTTGGATGAAGCAAATGAATGGCAGAGATCAACTTGGAATAGCTATCGAGAGCAAATAGAATCAGTTGAACAAGGGCCATTGGATCGCGGGCGACAGATCCAACGGCTGACGGGAGCAGAAGGTGTGTGGGAGATAATGCACGAGAGGAGGGCGATTTCGCGGGTGGGTGGTATTCCCCGCACCGCCTACGGAGCAACGGTGGTATCCATATAACCCCTCGTGATCCAATAGAATTAGAACACGTGGCAGCGGGAAACCACCACGATTGCACATTAACGGGCGGGCAGGTCGCGCGGTTGGGGCTTGCGACTACCATTCCATCATGCGACGAATGGTCAGATGGTGAGGAACATATGCAGGGTTTAACCTATGGGAAAAGGGGCTGTGACCATTGGATCGCGGCGATCGACAACTGCGGATGGAGGAAACTTTATGGGCAGGGTTTCGAGGGTTAGGCACCCGGCCTTTAGGAAATAAAGGCTTATGGAATAAACATGAATTCGTGCTGAGTTTTGCAAGAAAACAGGGCTAGCGAGAAAAGAAGAAGTTTTGAAAACAAAAGGGAGAAAGCGTGGCTCAGAGAAAACACGAGATTAAACAAAGTTTTAAAGGAGAACAAGGAAACCAGGGGCTATGGAGTTACAAGGAGAACGACGGAGAAAAGGAAACCAACAGCTGCAAGCACCTTTTTCGACACAAACCAATCATCAATCCTGAGTTTAACCTTTAAACATTGAAATTTATAGCAGAGCTAACAGATCCATAGTCAAAGTTATATTATAGTCGATTAATCTTTGTTTGAAAGAAAGTGTCGTAAAAGTCTTATTTTCCTTCGAAATAGAACTATCGTAAAGTCTTCATTCTTGTTAAAGATTGATTGATTGTATGTGCATTAGTTTCCTTTTGTTCATATTCACATTAAGGAAATAGAAAAGAAATACATGTATTTTCATTGAAAACATTTGCATGTGCTCATAGGAATAGTTTAGGGAAATTGCATTAGATTGTGCTCTTTGCTCTTTGATTGAAAGAAATCTGATTACTCTATCCCTATTAGCTAATATTTTCATTGTTAAATTGAATGGAAAGAATGCTTATCATCATAGTTGCATTCTTAGGAATTTCAGAATACATAACATGGTGAACTTGAAAGGAAAATTCCTAAGCAAGATCAAATTAAAATTAACCTCAATTTACCTAATGGAGCATTGTCACCTAATGAAAAACATTTAGTGGTTCTAGGCTAGAGACGTGTTCCAACGTCGTAAAACAAAGCAATTATCGCTAACTTGTCTGCAATACATTCCAAGTGCGATACTCTCATTGTGAGGTTTTACATTAGACATCACTTATACGGATTGGGCATCCACGTACTTTCGGGTATATTTGGGAGGATAACACTGTTGGGTCGTTAATATACCATTATTATTGTGACTTTTGAATGCTTATTCCACCCATTTCTACCATTCTTCATCACGATATTTATCATAATTCTATTTTACAATGATTTATGCTCTTATGTAAAAATATTATTTATTCTCCTTTATTTCTAATAAATTGATGATTATGCATGATTTTATCAATGAAAGTTTAATAAATTGGTTATAACATTATTCACCATTTTTAGCCTCCAAGATAATTTCCAGATTGAATATTTGATCATTAAAAGTGCCAACTACGAAATGCGCTGGAATAAGAAGTGATAGTTTTGCGGTTGAGATTCTGAGCAAATGAAGATGAATCTCGAAAATCTAGAACATGGGTTTTGTCTAGAACGGACCAAATTAACCTTTTTAAAGAACGGTTTGTCCAAATTCATCTTTTATTGAGAGAAACGTAGGGTTCTTTGAGCATGATTTTCTCAGATTCGCTATGTGGCCGTTTTCCAAATCTCAGCTGCAAAGCCAAATTCGCCTTGCTCTTGTTGAAAGATGGATGGAAATATATCTTCTTGTTGATCAATTGGTTGGAAACAATCTAATTTTGTAATAGAAATCATGTTGTAATTATCCTTATTGTAACTTATCTCTGATCTCTCTCTATTTAAATGAAAACAGAGATCAGAGATGGGGATGGATTCGAATGATGGAATTGAGTTTGAATTAGAGATTTAGAATTGAGGATGGCAGAGAGAATGGATAATGACTGAGAGATGGAGAGATTTCTTGTTGTAATCCACTGTAACTCTGCTTTGATATTTTAATATAAATCTGGTTGCCATTACATCTTTGATCCTGAAGTAACCCATCAGCATCCGTTGGCGGCTAAGGGCCCAGCCTCTGGTGAATTGTGCTGCTTCTGTATATTATCTCTTTGGTTTATGCGTGGTTTTCATTATCAACTTTACTTGGTAATCTGGTATGTTCTATTATTTTACATCATGGTTTTGTTATATCTGATTTATGTTCAATTGAGTAATATAGTTCTCTATGACAGGAATGCCGTATTGATTCATCTTGACTTGGTAACGCATTGTTGTTCTTTTACTCATTGATATAACATTGTTGGTCCTTACAGAATGTATTGTTGTTCAATTACAGCGTATCTGTGTTGTAACACTCTTTAATTGGTATTACCGAATTCATCTTAGAGACTATATTTCCTTGTGATTTCTAAATCTATGAACATTGTTATTCCATTCCAAAATAGAGTCGTATTCTTTATAACTAAGACTGATAATTGGATTACCAAGATCATATTACTACTAAGGTGTGTCGTGTGTTAAGTCATTGTGTATTTATATTTGACTTTCCAGCGTTGTTTCATATTCTATCATTAATCAATGTTGTTCTATTTCCATGTGTTGTCCGATTTATTCTTAGAGTAAAGTTTGATATTAATTTCGCTTTGTTGTTGTTCATTTCCATTAATTAGAGTTTGCTGTTCATATTCCTTTAATTACATTTTGTTGCCCATTTACCTTGTTGTTCATTTCTGTTGATTAATTGCAAGAGTTTGCTTTCAAAGAGTTTTCCTAGTTTACTTTCAATAGCAGCTTTAGTTCAATTTTGATTTCCTTTTAATTGCTTTAAAGCAGGACTATCAACTGTAGAGAACATTGGATTTCTTCCTCGTTCCCAGATTGATTGTCTTGTTCCGGTTTGATTTCAATTGCATCAATATCCAGAGGAATGAGTTATTGCTACTGTATCCTCGATTGATGGTTGTTTGAGTGAATGATTTAGTTTAGAACATTTCAGTTTCTTGCTGTTCCAATTAGATTTTGTTTCCAGCTTTCATTTACTTTTGCATTTTAAGCACTGTACTGCAAAACATTACTCTTGAGTAAATAACTGCCTCAGACTGAGTACACTCTTGAAATAAAACGTTGTCCTTGGGTTGACAATTAATGTGAGGTAATTAAGAGTTAAAAAGACACCTTTTATCGCTCCACATTTTGGCGCCGTTGCCGGGGGCAGTGTAGCCATTTCTAAGGAGTAGTGTGCATCTGATGAGTGCCTACTAGGAGAGAATTGGGTATTAAAAACAGAAGGTAAGAACCTACGTACGGAGCATGTAAAAGCCCTACTCTCCCGCTCGCTTTCCAGCAGGACTGTTAAAGAACTTAGAGTAGAAATAGATGTTTGAATTTCTGTGTGAATGACAAAAAAAAAATAGAAATTTTGAAAAATGAATCATATGATTTCACTAAAGTGGTGATGTAAGAACCACCCAATTCACTAATTAATTTACAGGAACATTTGAAGAAGGAGCTTCGAAGAAACACATGAGGAACATCTTCTAATATGGTATGAAATGGCTCACATTTCTACTTTTGAATTTCTTGCGCAACTAATTCCCCCCCCCACTACAATAAACCAGTAAAACATGCTTACAATGTTGAACTGCAAAATTTACCCACCCTTCCCACCCATTCTATCTCACATGCGCCATTAGAGAAAAATTACAATGAGATTCAGAATGTTTCAAATTCAAAAATTGTAGAAGCTATGGAAGAAAATGAGGTTTCTTTTAGGTTGCACCAACAAACCATTTTAAAAGCTCAAGAACTTCATGGTATGATGGAAAATCAAGAAAGTAACGGATATATTGAAGATTGGTTTCACTCCATCACGTGTTTGCATCATCACTCCATACTTCAACAATTTTTGATACCATCTTTTCAAGGGAAGTTGGCTTCTCATACCCTAATTTTTATCAACATGCGTTTTTCGAATTTGGGTATGTGCATACGTAAAGCCTTATTTCTAAAATAGTTCCACTGGAAATACTCTTATACATAAACATATTCAATTATCAAATAAGAGTAGGATAGTGGAGAAAATAAAATAAATAAACAAATAAAACAAACACATCTTTTATATTGTAAAACTAGTTGTTTCTTTTGTTGCAACACGCTATCGAAATCAACATCGATGAAAAATGTTTCAATTCATTTGTGTATGTAGATGATTTATAATAGAAATATCAATTCTACAAACACTTATATTCATTTTTATCATCAATATGAAAAAATGCTTGAATATCATTTTTTGGCTTGTGGGCTTGATGAGATTTCTGGAAAAACAGTCGGGACAGTCATGTTTTGAGAGACCAAAAGTGAATATTTTTAAAACTTGTTTCTATCCTAAGTATCCCTTGATTTCTACTTTCCAACCCAATTTGAATCACTCAATTTGGATTTGAAACGAAAACGTTAGAAACAAAACATTGACAGGGTGTCTAGTGGGAAGCTCATGAACATAGTTGGGACAGTCAGTTTTTAGAGACCTAAATGAATGAATTTTTAAAACCTGTTTCTATGGTATATTACCCTATAAATATAGTTTACAATGCAATTGGAATCACACATTTTTGATATCGTATGGGGAATTTATGATCAAAATACTGACTGTCTATCGTAAATCAGCACCCTTAAAACTATGTCTTTCCGGTTGTTCCTTATAGTATTTGACCTATCAATTCTTCTTTTGTTCAAAACAGGTTTCTATTGGAGATAAATAAATGAATCTAATTTCATTTCCAATTTGAATCATTTGAATCCGACATCAAACGAAAAATTTATGCTTGAAGTATCAACTGTTGGTCTAAGCTGGGTAATCGAAAATGACTCTGTTATGCAGGTTGTTGTAACTAAAATTGAAATATCATATCATTGAATTTTTAAAACATGTTTCTACTGAAGATAAACCTTTGAATTATCTCTCATTTGACTTTGGAATCACTCAATTTGGATGAAAAACAAAGAATTTGTGATCAAAACACTACAGTTTAGCATGATTGGCCACTGCTCTCCCACAAGTGACAAATAAATTTTACTTTGTTATTTTCTCCATGGATTTGTTCTACAGAGTACCTAATTTTTAGATTTTGCATAATTCTTGGATTAGGGGAGCCGTGCACCTCTCTTTCTCCATGATTTAATGTTTTATTGCAAATAGACACTCGTTTTTTGCAGGTCCTAGGAGAAATAGAATGTCAATTTATGGACAAGTGATTCTTGAAAGAAATTTTTAATGAAACAAAGAAATTTCATCCAACTCATTACCCAACATATTCATAATAGAAGAAATGAAGAATTGATTTCCATTTGAAGATTCATGTCATGTCTTTGCTGCCAAAGCATTTTTCGAATAGATCATTTTTTTGACATAACATCATAGTTGTTATAACTTAATTTATTTATTTACATACTATTTTTTGTTATTTCTTTTTTAATTTCTCTTATATTTTGTGTTTCAGGTGTTGCTTCATTCAAAGTGTAACTCATCCTCAGCATCAATGCCGTGAACAGCTAATTTGTTTTTTTTGCATGCTTACATTTTATGATTGTCCATTTTGTTGTTCCTTTTTCACATTTTGTTGTTCCTTTTCGAAATGGAATAGTTGTTGTTCCTTTTCGAATGGAACAATACTTCTGCACTTTCACATTTTGCTGTTCCTTTTGAATGGAACAACACTTCTGCACTTTCATATTTTGCTGTTCCTTTTTTAATGGAACAACACTTTTGCATTTTCACATTTTGCTGTTCCTTTTCAAAATGGAACAACTGTTGTTCCTTTTCGAATGGAACAATACTTCTTCACTTTCACATTTTAATGTTCCATTTCGAAATGGAATAGCACTTCTCCTTTTTCATTTTACTGTTCCTTTTCGATTGGAACAACACTTCTGCACTTTCACATTTTGCTGTTCCTCTTCGAAATGGAACAACACTTCTGCATTTTCACATTTTGTTGTTCCTTTTCGATTGGGACAACACTTCTGTATTTTCACATTTTGTTGTTCCTTTTCGAAATGGAACAATTGTTGTTCATTTCCGAATTGAACAACACTTCTGTACTTTCACGTTTTGTTGTTCCTTTTTGAATGGAACATCACTTCTGCACTTTCACACTTTGCTGTTTGCTGTTCATTTTGTTGTTCCTTTTCGAAATGGAACAGCTACTGTTCCTTTTCGGAATGGAACAACACTTCTGCACTTTCATGTTTTGCTGTTCCTTTTCGAAATAGAACAACACTTCTGCACTTTCACATTTTGTTGTTCCTTTTCAAAATGGAACAGTACTTCTGCACTTTCACGTTTTGCTGTTCCTTTTCGAATGAAACAACACTTCTACACTTTCATGTTTTGCTGCTCCTTTTCGAAATGGAACAACACTTCTGCACTTTCACGTTTTGTTGTTCCTTTTAGAATGGAACAACACTTCTACACTTTCACGATTTGTTGTTCCTTTTCGAAATGGAACAACACTCTGCACTTTCACATTTTGTTGTTCCTTTTCGAAATGGAACAACACTTCTGCACTTTCACATTTTGTTGTTCCTTTATGAATGGAACAACACTTCTGCACTTTCACGTTTTGTTGTTCCTTTTCGAATGTAACAGCACTTCTACACTTTTACATTATATTGTTCATTTTCGGAAAGAATAGCACTTTGACACTTTTCATTTTTGTTGTTCATTTTCCAAAGGAACGACACTTGCCTTTTTGTTGTTCCTTTTCGAAAGGAATGACACTTTTGATTTTTGTTGTTCGTTTTCCAAAGGAACGACACTTGCATTTTTGTTGTTCCTTTTCTAAAGGAACGACACTTTTAGTTTTTGTTGTTCCTTTTTCCAAAGGAACGACATTTGCATTTTCACACATTTTTTTGTGTATTTTTGTTTTTTCGGTATGCATTTTCTTTGTTGTTCCCTACACAGAACACCACTTTCTTTTTTAGTGTTTTGTTGTTCCTTCAAAAAAGCAACACTTTGGGAGTATTTTTGAGAGTAACCCTTCCTTTCTCTTGTGGGATTATTCCTAGTTCATCTCAGCCACATTTTCTTGATTCTCTTTCATAGCATAAAGTACACTACTTTTATGAGGACAAGAATTATGGATTCTTTTGAAGCGAGTTATTATCATTCACGTTATGATCTTTAACAGGACAACTCTTTGATGATAGATTCTTTTCAAAAAGGACAATTATTTATATGCTACTTTACTGCATTGTTTTCTATTGAACATGATATTGATTGATCATCTTAATACCATGCTAGTTCCACCCTTCCTGGTTATAATCTTCTCTGTCTGTAATAAATGAGATTATGGGTATATTTTTTTTTATCGACATGTTTAACTTCTTCCACCATCCCTGCTCTTAAGGAGTATTGAGCCTCCCTCTTTTTATCATAAAAATGTGTAATAACAACAAAATTTTGTTCGCAGATGGAGGATAGGGGGTCTCATAACGAGCTAGCCTACCATGTTCATAAGGCTGTAACAAAGTGACATTCCCATTATGCCACCACACCAGGGTTATGATCCACTGGATAACTAAATTATCCTTGGAACAGGAGGTGTCATCACGAGCCAGTCTGATCATTTTTTCTATCCCAGTGAATGGCAGTGTGGTTATTTGGTTACCACGCCAGCACACTAATCTCTTTTGTAGAACAACACTATAACTCTCCATTTATAAATTGAGGATCCTGGCTCATATAGGTTAAAAAGCAACCCTACCGAAGCTATGGACGGCTGCTGACAACGAAGGCTCTACTTATGGTATTGAAGTTATATCTTATCGTCAATTATTACTATAATACCCTTTTCTTATTCTTCCTTTTTATCAAAGAAGTTATTTCCTTCATTTTCCCTGTTTTGAACATTTATGCATGAAAAATTATTTTCTGATCAATCGCATCCTTTTCAGTTAAGAATACAGTCAATAAAGCATCTTTTTGGCATATTGTTGTTCTTTTTCTTTTTCACATAACTTATCATCAATCCAACGTGTCCTATCTTTTATTCATAACTATCTTTACACACTCTGCTCTCATTATAACCATAACTCTCATTATCATTGATATGTGTACTTTGCTTTATTTACTGCAATATTGTTCATTCTCTTGCCTTGCTCTCAGCACAACACCTTTCATATGTTGTATGGTTATGGAATCCCTTTTCCAATTGGAGAGGGGAATGTATGCATTATGGGCTAGCATGCGATATGATTACTGCACTCTGCCATAACTTGTTGATTTGACAAAATATTACTATTGCCTGTATACACAAGTTTTTCTTATTGAAATTTTTGCATGCATCTTAATCTATTGTTATTCAAAACTAACACTATGGATTCAAGAACATTGTATGCCAAATAGTGCTTTGTTTACAGGAAAACAACAAGTATGGAGAACTCTATTCGCAGCATGACCACACTATTGCAACCAACAGAAGAGGCTCGAGCAACTCGCAAACATGAAAAATTCTTCAGACATGATGTGCTTGCTTGGATTCCACCTTTTGCATCACTTTTAGCATCAACTCTGCTTACATCAGCTTCAACAAATGCCAGTCAATATCTATCATTCCACATTTTTCTTTTTGGAGGTAAAACTTGAGGTAAAATAACATAATTTTCTGATTTATTATGAATTTAGAAGAATTTAATAAAAATCCATTGAGCATTATTTATCATCCTGCAATCCACATCTTTACCACTTCCCATTTTTTTCAGCAGCATATCATCTTGGGGGAGTGCTGCTTTCATTCATTTCTTTCTTATGACCATGTCATTCATATTCTTTATCATCCATTGCTATTCTTATTCATTCTCAACACCTCCCTTATTTCATGTTGTTTTACACCAAGCCTCAAATTTAACAGCTGGTCGCAACCACCTATATTTGTTTTCTAGCATTGCATGAAGACATGCCAATTTTTCAGAAAGGGGGAGGAATTACTACGCATGATGGATGTTTTCTATTTTCTTTCTCATTTAAAGCATACAATTTCATCTTTACACAGTGCAGAAATTGATTTCCATAATATTAAAAAAAAAAAAAAAAAAAAAAACTATGAACTCAATTTCATTTGTGATCTCTGGAAACACAGACATATTATTAAATACACCATACCCAGATAATTTCAAAGATAATTGGGTTCATAAAAATTTCAGAAATCATGCACTCTCAACTACACCAATTTTTGGTTTTATATCTCATGATTCGTGCATTCAAAATGATCTGAAATTTTTTGGATCATGAGAGGCCATTCATATATTACAAATCTACTTGCAACATTTCCAACAAAATTGGTTTGTAGTTTTTGGGGAAAATGGTTAGTGGAAGGTGATGTCACTTATATCAATATTTTTGCTGGCAGACTTCATATGCCCATAACTTAACGTTAATGTAAAAATTGTTAATGCCTTCATCAAAAGAGTGCTAAAGTGAAATCTCAATTATTAAAGAAAGAATTCATTTGTTCTACTCCATTTCAATGAGCTAGGCATGAACAAATTTTTTTATATTACTTGGTTAACACATGGGTTTTTTGTTCTTTTGGTTGCATGAGGATGCAACATATTGGAGAGTGGGTATGTTTGGTTGTAATTATACATTTTATTGTGACTTTTGAATGCTTAATTCCCACCCATTTCTTACCATTCTTCATCACGTCATTTATCATAATTCTATTTTACAATGATTTATGCTCTTATGTAAAAATATTATTTATTCTCCTTTATTTCTAATAAATTGATGATTATGCATGATTTTATCAATGAAAGTTTAATAAATTGGTTATAACATTATTCACCATTTTTAGCCTCCAAGATAAATTCTAGATTGAATATTTGATCATTAAAAGTGCCAACTACGAAATGCGCTGGAATAAGAAGTGATAGTTTTGCGGTTGAGATTCTGAGCAAATGAAGATGAATCTAGAAAATCTAGAACATGGGTTTTGTCCAGAACGGACCAAATTAACTTTTCTAAAGAATGTTTTGCCCAAATTCAGCATTTATTGAGAGAATTGCAGGGTTCTTTGAGCACGAGTTTCTCAGATTCATTGTGTGGCCATTTTCCAAATCTCAGCTACAAAGCCAAATTCGCCTTGCTCTGGTTGAAAGATGGATGGAAATATATATTCTTGTTGATCAATTGGTTGGAAACAATCTAATTTTGTAATAGAAATCATGTTGTAATTATCTCAGTTGTAACTTCTCTCTGATCTCTCTCTCTATTTAAATGAAAACAGAAATCAGAGATGGGGATGGATTCAAATGATGGAATTGAGGATGAATTAGAGATTCAGAATTGAGGATGGTTGAGAGATGGAGAGATTTCTTGTTGTAATCCACTGTAACTCTGCTTTGATATTTTAATATAAATCTGGTTTCCATTCCATCTTTGATCCTGAAGTAACCCAACAGCATCCGCTGGCGGCTGAGGGCCCAGCCTCTGGTGGATTGTGTTGCTGTTGTATATTATCTCTTTGGTTTATGTGTGGTTTTCATTATCAACTTTATTTGGTAATCTGGTATGTTCTATTATTTTGCATCATGGTTCTATTATATCTGATTTATGTTCAATTGAGTAATATCGTTCTCTATGACAGGAATGTCGTATTGATTTATCTTGACTTGGTAGCGCATTGTTGTTCTTTTAATAATTGATATAACATTGTTGGTCCTTACAGTGTATTGTTGTTCAATTACAGCGTATCCATGTTGTAACAATCTTTAATTGGTATTACTGAATTCATCTTAGAGACTATATTTCCTTGCGATTGCTAAATCTATGAACGTTGTTGTTCCATTCCAAAATACATTCGTATTCTTTATAACTAAGACTGATAATCGGATTACCAGTATCCGATTACTACTAAGGTGTGTCGTGTGTTAAGTCATTGTGTATTTATATTTGAATTTCCAACGTTGTTTCATATTCTATCATTTATCAATGATGTTCTATTTCCGTGTGCTATCCGATTTATTCTTAGAGTAAAGATTGATATTAATTTGGCTTTGTTGTTGTTCATTTCCATTAATTAGAGTTTGTTGTTCATATTCCTTTAATTACAGTTTGCTTCCCATTTACCTTGTTGTTCATTTATGTTGATTAATTGCAAGAGTTTGCTTTCAAAGAGTTTTCCTAGTTTACTTTCAATAGCAGCTTTAGTTCAATTTCGATTTCCTTTTAATTGCTTTAAAGCAGGACTGTCAACTGTAGAGAACATTGGATTGCTTCCTTGTTCCCAGATTGATTGTTTTGTTCCGGTTTGATTTCAATTGCATCAATATCCGGAGGAATGAGTTATTGCTACTGTATCCTTGATTGATGGTTGTTTGAGTGAATGATTTAGTTTATAACATTTCAGTTTCTTGCTGTTCCAATTAGATTTTGTTTCCATCTTTCATTTACTTTTGCATTTTAAGCACTATACTGCAAAACATTACTCTTGAGTAAATATCTCCCTCAAACTGAGTACACTCTTGAAATAAAAAGTCGTCCCTGGGTTGACAATTAATGTGAGGTAATTAGGAGTTAAAAAGACACCTTTTTATTGCTCCACAAACACTAGGTTTCTATCCATCCTTAGATAACCGAGTCGTCCACTTTGTACTCTATGATACACTGAACACAACAATCAGGGAGATTACCTACCCATACTTCTCGGTTTTCTGGGAGGTATTCTACAGTTCACAGTTGCTTAGTAAACCTTTTTTCCTAGACTACCCATTTTTGTTTATTTCTTTTTGTAATAAAATTAATCGGCGATCATGGAGGAACATCAACCCTTACCCTGTCATTCATAGAGAACAACGAGCAAACCTCCTTTGCCACTTGAAGCTACACCTATTCGGTCAAAGAAATCTCATTTAACTAAGTCAATTACATGAAGAACACTTGGTTCTTCATCTGAATTACCAGAGTCACCGATTCTGGTAAGTACTGAGACTCCAATTACTCCAACTATTTTTGGTACATCTATTACTGAAGAAGAAGTTTCAAAATTAGTTGGGGACACTATAACTGAAACTAGTGAAATGGTAACCGAAGTTGTTCAATAACAAGTTGACCCTCAACTTGAAGTTTCTCAACAAGAAATTACTTTTGAACTTGAATCAGTTCAACCAGAAGTTAATCTAGAACCTATCACAGTTTAATCAGAAGTTACTTCTAAACTTGAAGTAGTTTAGGAACCTCTCCCTCAAACCGTTGTTCTTTTATCGGAACATCTGGACTTTGAATTTGAACATTCAGAAGTTGTTACCTTACCAAAAGAAGATCAACTGGTTAACCCTTAGACATCTGTAACTACAGAAACTTCTACTTTACCAACACTAGAAGTTTATTATGGACCTGACTGTGAAGTTCTTCCACCTTGTTTAATTTCTATTGAGGAATAATTTGAAGAAGATACTACACCTAGAACCCCATTCCATTTTGGAACAGGGATTTATCTTTACCCTCATACTCCTCATTTTACTGCTCCTTTTGAACTTTCTTCTTTTCATGTACCCGATGATTCTTTAGGACATCTATTGGGTCAGTTAACTATGGTTGAACAACCGTAAACATCCCAGACTGTATCATCTGATGTAGCTATGGCAAAATCTTCTGTCGCAACCTCTTCGACGTTTTCTACTTCTCCTAAGTCACATCTATATGGTGAACCATCCATCCTGGTTGGTTACCAATCTTTATCTGGAACCAACTCAAGGGTTGCTTCTACACCATGGTCATCACCCATGTACTCTACTGGAATTTTACCTGGTTCTTCATTTACGGGAACTCAATAGTTTGATCTTGCATATCAATATCAAACTGGGCAATCTAGTCAACAATGACCTATGTATCCACTACACACTGGATTACCACCATATGGAGAGGAACATGCCTATTCACCTTATCCTCCATATCCTGGAGGAAAACCCTATGGCAGTATCCCACCGTATTTGGGTCAGTTTGGAGTGTGAGTCTGTCAATGGAAGCCAACAATGCCAGTTCAACTGAGGCTTGTGTATCCAACACAACTAATGCAAACTGTGTCAACTGTTTCTACTACACCTGTTGTTACCACTGTACCGTAATCACAAGTTCAAACGATTGTATCTCAACCTGTACAAACTGGTCCTTCTACCTCGCAACCACAAGGTTCGGGTCAGCAGGCCCAAGTTTCTCAGGTTGTTATACAACAACCGCTTGTATTCGGGGTTCAAGAACCTCAGGTTAGTGTACCTTTATCTGCAATTACTCAGGCTTACACTGGTATAATTTATTCATAACCTCGTCAAGCTACCATTGGTGGGAAATATTGGATTCAACAACCTGTACCCAAAAAACCTTGGCAGCCCCAATATCAACAACCTCAATTCTAGCAATTCCAACCCCAATTTGGACTTGCCCAACAAGCTCAACTTGGTTTTGGACAATATCAAGCTTACCAAGGTCCTGGTCAATAAGGATTTTCTGGTTATGGACAGCCGCAAATTCAACCTAGTTATCAACAACCTTATACTAGATTTGTTCAACAACCACCTTATCAAGGTTACCAGATACATATGCCCTATGTTGGTATGCCAAGACCTATTGCTCAAGAAATTCCATCATATCCTGGGTATGTTCAACCTGACTTGAGTTGACAGTTTTCGCTTGTAGCAACTCTT
>APFE031338922.1:134800-147830 GCA_000404065.3 Pinus taeda | reverse complement strand
AGCAGCGGAGGCAGGCAAGCAGCGAAAGAGATTTGAGCCAGTGATTGATTCAGATCTAAGTTGTATTGTGTGTAACAGAGGTGGAGATACTTGTGAGAAGTATTATGCTGTGTAATGTTACATGACTCAATCATTAATATACAGATAGTTGGGTTTTTAGCGAGATGCTTTCCCCGGGATACATACTGTGTTAATGTGTGAATGCTCTTGATGTTTTATTGTTATTGATGCTGCTATATTGATGATCAACGTAGAGGAGCTTATGTATTGTGTATGTTTTCCGCAATAGTACATGATCAGGATAATCTCTGTTGAATATGTGTTAAATTATTCAAAATTTCTACATGTAATTAGGCGATAGATGGCCTCTCCAAAGAGGCTTTAGATCTAGATTGGGACTGTTAGAATATTTATGAATATTGTGAGGGAAACATTTCTACACATACCTACATTCATTACTCTAATACTCAATCCAGATAGCTCTCCTTCTTCACGAGGATAATTTCGGGACCCTCTCATTTTTTTTCTTTTTGAAGCAGCAGTTACATTTTTCTTGGACTTTGTCTCTGAACATTTTCTATATAAATTATTATAATCTACCCATTTTATGGTTATCATATCGGTCTTTTGTATTTGGGTATATTTATCTTTAATAACCCCATACTTGATGTATTTCGACATTATCATGATGTGTTTGCATATGACCAATTTTCCTACACACTTAGTTATGTATACAAAATGTAATTTTTATTAATATTAATGAAAATTATGGTTTTTTTTCTCCAAAAAACAAATCGTTATGTTGTATGTACGTTGGGGGGGCCAATAATTAGCCTTGGAGGACAAAATGAAATTTTCTATTTTTCAATTTTGAGACAGACCACAAACAATTAGGCTTGAGCTTATGGTCTCCTATAGGGATTAATTCAAGCTTAGGTTCATAACATAAATAAATTAATTATAATAGGGGATTCCATAAACATAATGTTTCATGTTCATAACAGAAATAGCCCGATGGACGTGAAATTAAGGTCCACTCTCAATCGAATCAGGCACCTTGTCTCCAAATTTATACATTTTTTTCAGTTATCATGTCTTAAGGCATAACAACCAATGTGTAGATTGGATGGAAATAGTGGGAACAAAGTTAAACATGGAAACCATGCTCATTAATGAGTAGGTAAGTTATAAACCCCTACCATAATCATAATAATGTGTGGCAAGATTATAAAGGGGCATATTCAAAAAATGTTTAATCCATGTGACAGGTGGCATCTAATTGACATGAATATTGAATATTATATTAGTCAGTGTGTGCATCTCCTATGCTCCACATTGGTGTTGAGTCAACGGTACATTTCGGATTTAATGGATGAAACTCATATGATGATGAAGGGAACTATGACTAACTAGGGAGAGAATCGACATATGCCTTCCCTGACTATAATTTATGTTGGAAATGGATTGCATACCTATGTGATGTCAAGTTTACTCCCAGCTAGATGAATTATGAAGCAACAATATGTTTTTCACCTCAGCATAGAAGGATGAGGAAAATCTAGCCCCTATAGGATGCAATGGATACAGGAATGGGTAAAGGGATTTTAACAGTTGTTCATTACCACTCTAACTCCATTCCAATCATGGCTAGTATAGTCATGAAGGCTCATGGCATGTTTGGGATTGGATTGCTTGATATGGCTTTGTATGGTGAATTCAACAATTTAGTGTGGTCTAAAAGTGATGATCATGTAACAATCCTAGAAGTTGATTGGGTAAGTGAAAGCGGGGTTAAGGGGTTCCATCTTTCTTTCTATATTCAATTAGTTTGTTGTTTTCATCTGTGTATATCATAGAAATTATATCACCTAATTTGTGGATGACACTATGAGGAAGGGAGAATATCTCATGGCTCTGTGCTTATTCTTTGGGGAGTATAGGGCAACATATACGACTCCATTCTATACATAGCATAAAGAAACTAATGGTGAATTATAGAAGAGCTAGTAGAGAAGCATATTGGGCTTAGGAGGATGTAATTTAACATTTTCAAATCATGTTTCCTCAACTGTAGATTAGACATACCAACACATGTGAGGAAATGATATAATGGCGCAATGAAATAACATAGACACTATAATAAAAAAACCTAACTACAAATATGAACTAAAATAACTAGTATACGGGATAGCTACACTTTCCAAGTGAAGGGCCCTTCCTAACTAGACAATGTGCTAATGACTTTCAATCACAATGACGTCATTTGAATCAAAATCTGACTTTCATTAGAAGATAATTTGTTATAGTAAGTTTATCAATACATGTTGTATTACAACTAAGAATATAGATATGATTACACAAAATACAATCAGCCTTCAACGACAACCCTATCATTATCTTGTCTCCTCCTTTTATACTTTATACAGCAGATCTAGATAAGACTAATTACAAGGATAAACATAGTTCCTAGAAATAGAGCTATCAAAATAGCTAGGATATCGAGAAACAAAGTTCTTGTCTGGTCTGATCTTTTATGTCTAAAAAAACTTAGGATTCTACAAAATGACCATATCTCTCTATACACTATTCATATGACATGAGAATGCAGACAAATAGCATTTTTTTATCTTAGTAATGATCTCATTAATGGTCGGTGCACAAGGATGTTAGACCATCGGTTCACTGGATCTTGCATTCATATAGAGAGGTATGGGTGCAAACCAAAGGATACACGCCATCTTTCCAATTGGATATTCGGTACCCATATAATAGTTTCTCACTTAGGTGGCCGCATGTATGACAAACAACAAAATTTGGTACTAGAAGTCACCTGGAGGTACCATAAGTGAACTAGACATTCCATTATTACTAAAATTATCTTAAAAATCCAATTTAAACCTATTAAAGACTTAGGAAATTAATAAAATGAGCAAGTATTACCTCTTAATGCTTATTAAGGGATTTTAGGCTTATAAGCATAGAAATTCATAACAATGTAGATATAAAATGGTAGGATAATAATGGAAAAGGGGTAGCTAGTTATGTCAAAATAGGAGGCCAATAAAGAAGACTAAGGATAAGATTGTCAACCTTCATTCACAAATTGAGGATCTCTAGATCAGTGTGAGCCAGCAACAACAAGGAACTCTTTCATTTGGTAACCCTATCAGCCATAATGTAGCTGATATTCATGATTTAAATGTATCAGTTCCTTCCAAAGAGGATGAAAGAATTCATAATGTTGGTGTTTATCATACCCAATGAAGAATAGTATATGCAGAATAGAAATTGTAGGCTTTTAGATACTTTTTGGAGAGTCCATACCTATAGGTATGTAAGTAATACCAATATAGATACATTTTAAAGACAGATCTAGAAAGCCCACAGAGGGATCAAATTTCTTAAATTGCAAACCTTTTTAAATGCAAAAAAATGTTTGTACTTGGGGAGATTTGATACTAAAATAATTTGTTTAACATATATGATATTAAAATAATTTACTTAACATGATATTCAAATAGCTTATATAAGCTTAGTGAATGTAAGAACCATGTGTATTCCTTGCATTAAAAAGTAAAAATAATTCTTTTTTTTCATTTAATTATTTTATCTTTCTTTAAACTTGATATAAAATGAAGTTACTTTACATGGACATTGAAATATGTATTTATGGTAGAGAGTGAGAGTGAAATGTTTTTACCCCGTATTCTTCGTGTCAAGTTGTAATATCAATAATGAATTTAATGTTAAATATTTTCACTAAGTCTCCTTCGTATAGGGTTATAATACTTATCATTGTAGGGGGTTATAATAACTTTAATCAAAACTATCTAAACATGTATATTCATTTTTTTTATTATAATTGACATTGATTTTTAGATGATATTTTTTTTGTTTCAAGGAACACCTATCAACTCCAAATTGAGCACAGATAGAATCACACATGGCCGAATATACCTATAGTTTTCTAAATTTTCTTGTATAGTTGTGCCACTAAATGCATATTTATAATATAAATCTTCTATGTTATAGTTTAAAAATATAATGTTATTTTAAGTCTCACAAACCTGGATTTTGTTCGTGTTTCCACGACTTTAAATTTGATGAAAATTCTACATTTAAAATTTTGAAGATTTTACACAATTCCGTCTTTAAGTTCACTAATTATATTATTATATACTATATACTTATATTATATATAATATTATCTATTATATATATATATACACATGTTAAAAATTCATTTAGAAAATTTTTCATATATTATTAATAATTTAAAGATTAAAATAATGTTAAATATGCATATATTTTTAATATTTTTATTGAATTTATATATTATATTCCATAATTATTTATAAAAACATATAAATTATATCAATTTAAGTGTATATTGATAATTAAAATAATATAATTAAATATACTATATATATATAATAAAATAAAAAATAAAATATTCATTTAACATGTACATGTTTTTTTAGTACATGTTATTTTTTATCAATATTAAAATTTTACATTTTTATTTAAATATTTATAAAAAAATATATAATTCTATATGTAAATGGTATAAATAATAAATTACAAAAAAAATTATGAATTCAAGTTTTTGTGATCCATAATGAATTAAGAAAAATCTTGTAGAAATCACATAACCGAATTTTTTGGCCGACTCAATCCAACTATTGTGGTTCATCATGAGGACCAGATGATGAACCACACTGGTTGGTTCGACACACTGGTCGGTTAGAAATGACTCGACCCAACCAATGTGGTTCATCATGAGGACCAGATGATGAACCACACTAGTTAGTTCGACATACAGGTTGGTTAGAAACGAGTTGGCCAAAAAATATGTTATGTGATTTCTACCCAAATACTTTTCGTAATTAAAATATTGTTTAATAAGCATATGTTTCCTTTATACATTTAACTTTTAAATTTTATTAAATAACACTTTATTATAACATTATTTAAATTGTAATTTTAAAATGTATATATAATAAAAAATATAATATATATTATTTATATATATGAATGATAACAAAATTAAAATATTAAAATATTTATTTTATTTAAATATGTTTCTTTTATATATCTTGATCAATCTGTACAAATATTCTTAGATGATATTCTTATCTACTCCAAGAACGAGAAAGAGCATGAAGATCATTTAGGGATAGTATTATATTGCCTCAGAAAACACCAGTTATATGGACAGTTATCCAAGTGCTCTTTCTTTCAGAAAAAAGTTCATTACTTAGATCATATCATATCAGGTGACAGGATCTCAGTAGACCCTGAGAAGGTAAAGGCAATCATGGAATGGCCAATACTGAAAAATGCACATGAAGTGCGAAGCTTTATGGGTTTAGCCGATTACTGTCGAATATTTGTGAAAGGGTTCTCCAAAATTGCAAAGCCAATTACAACTCTTCAACGTAAAGGTGTTAAGTATGAATGGACTGAGGAATGTAATAAAGCATTCTCTGAACTCAAAAGACTACTGACCAGTGCTCCAATATTACAAGTCCCAGATATGGACAAAGATTTTACTGTATGTACCGGTGCATCTAAGCAAGGATTAGGTGCAATATTAATGCAGGATAGAGGAGTAATAGCATATGCCTCAAAGAAATTAAAGCCTCATGAAGAACTCTACGCCACTCATGATTTAGAGTTAGTCGTTGTAGTACTAGCTTTAAAGATATGGAGACACTATCTAGTAGGGCGAAGCTTTACGCTTAAAAGAGACCATCAAAGTCTACAGTATTTGTTCACCCAAAGAGACTTGAATGCTAGACAAAGACGATGGAGTGAATTCCTAAGTGAATATGACTTTGGAATATCATATATTAAAAGAAAAGAGAATGTAGTGGCAGATGCTTTAAGCAGAGGACCCCAAATATTTTCCCTCATACCTATCAAAGTAGACTTAAGGCAACGAGTACTAGAACATCGCATAAGAGATAGATAGTATTTAAAGGTAAGATCTAGTCTTGATAGTAAAAATCCAAAAGAACCTAAGTTTGAAGGATATGAACTAGAAGATGATGGAATCTTATGATTTCATGGAAGGATGTATATTCTTGATAATAGGGATCTCCGAGACACCATCCTTAAAGAAGCCCACAGAGCAGTATATTGTGCACATCTTGGAGTAAAGAAAATGTATACTGATACCAAAAAACTCTTCTTCTAGTCGGGTATGAAACGCGATATTGTTCAATTCGTTGCAAGATGTTTGGAATGTCAACAAGTAAAAGCTGATCATTGTCACCCAGCAGGTCTCCTACAACCTCATGACATTCCTATGACCAAATGGGAGATCATTTCTATGGATTTTATCAGTGAGATACCTCTTACTTCTCAAAGACATAATGTTATTCTGGTGGTAGTGGATAAATTAACGAAAAGCGCCCATTTCATTCCCGTAAGAGATACTTCGAAGTTGTTAATGTAGCTCGAGTATTCATAAATGAAATTATCAGATTTCATGGAGTACCTAAGAAGATCATATCAGATAGAGACTCACAATTCACTTCAAGATTCTGGACTTGCATGCAATCAGCCTTAGGAACTCAACTAAATTTGAGTATTGCGTATCATCCTGAGACTGATGAGCAAATAGAAAGAGTAAATCAAGTACTAGAAGATATGTTGAAGATGTATTTTATGGATCAACAATCACATTGGGAAAAGTACTTATCTTTGGTCGAATTTGCATACAATAATAGTTACCACAGTTCAATTGGAATGCCTCCATTTGAAGCATTATACTACAGACCTTGTAGAACACCATTAAGTTGGGACAGGTTAGAAGATAGTGTAATAGTAGGGCTAGAATTAATCCAAGAGATGGAGGAACAGGTAAAACAAATTAGACAACAGTCAAAACAAGCACAAGATAGACAAAAGAGCTATACTGATGCCCACAGAACTGACAGAAAGTATGAAATAGGGGATCAAGTTTTCGTCTGCATTAAACCAAATAAAAGCACTATCCGATTCGGAAAAGGGACAAAGTTGTCACCTCGATTTATCGAACCATTTAAAGTCATGGAAAGAGTTGGACCTGTCACCTATCGTCTTGCACTGCCACCTCATTTGCATAAAGTTCATAATGTATTTCATGTATATGTATTAAGGCATTACATAGCTGACAAATCTCATAACCTTCAATGGAAGGAACTGTAGGTATCAGAGGAAGGAATCACATTGGTCGAACCATTACGTATACTGGAACGTAGGATTCAACAGCTCAGGAATCGTCTGGTAGACCAAGTTAAGGTCCAGTGGGACAAGTATAGTCCTGGATCGACTACTTGGGAAGATATGGAAATCATATGTCAAAAATACCCCAACTTGTGTCAAATTTGAAGAACTTTAAACCATAATTTGTATATATTTACTTTACTTTAAATCAGATACTCAGAACCATTTTGGAATAATTACATATAAACGTTAATTTTTATGATATGTTATCTGCTTAATCCCACTGGTACGTGGATACCCAGACAAAATATGTTATTGATCTTACTGAATTATAGTTATCAAAGTAAAGTTTAATATTTGAGTAATCTTGCTTCTGATGGGAATTAAGATATTATAAATTTTACTTCATTTTTCTTTCTTTTCATATCATTGAGATAGAAATAAAAGAATGATTACAATTTCAATATGAAATTTGATAACATGAGCAGGACATGACGAAATATATTGTACTAAACATAACATGTATAAGCTATACAGAAATTGTTTATTTTAGGTATATACTGATGCACATGTTATAATATATGGACAAGTGTTTACATTGCAGCTAGTATTGTTACCAAAACGGTCACGTGATGACAAAAACTTCAGTACAATTAAGACTCAATAAGGTTCCATGAAAGAACGTTAACTATGGTCCCACTAGGCGGGGTAGAGGTATTGCCCACCATTTATCTTCCGAAAACCTAAAGTCATGGGAGGACTGTGTGAGTCATGCTCCCCTAGACATGTGATGATGACTGTCAGATGCCTACTAGGCAATCAGGTTGACATAATCAACGCTGACACCCTTGAGAGTCTATGAATGGTTAATCAATATAGTTGACACCATGGCACACTCTAGTAGAGGACGGATAGGATGGATGTGGAAGAGATTAGGAATGATAAGATGATTCTAGAATAGCTTGGGAGCCTGGTCGGGGTCAGGCTTAACTATTAAAATCATAAACCTATCAACGTTCAAAATTACAAATTTTAAAATGTCCTCACATTAAACAAGTATGTAATCACAGAACATAGTCCTCATATAACTACACTAATTACTAAAATAATTATACACTATAATTACTAATATATTTTAATATAATCTTAACTTCGAGACGAAGTTTTTGGAAGGGGGAATGTATGTAGTGACCCGCCTATAGATAAAATACGAGTATTAGCATATATACGAGGCCTCCATACGATAGCTACGTATGCATGGACCTGCATGTATCGCATTATATGTAAACTAATTACTACGATAGGAGATATAAATTAAGGTAATAAATTAATACCACACCAAAGTATCATATATATGATAAGTCCTTAAAACTAACGAAATATTTAATTTTAAAATACAATTTAAAATTTACAATTTAAAATTAATAGATAATATTAATATTATAAATTAAAAAAGTATATATTTAATAAATTTAATTAATTCATTAAAAAAAAATATAATAAATAAACTTTATTAAATTAAACTATGTATCCAAATAAAGATCAACGAAATCAAATGAGATTTGATTTCATAAAGTACATGTAACCAAAATTTTGACACTGGGATGAAGAGAAAGCGGTGAATGAGGAAATAAAAGAAGAGAGAAAAACCAGTTTTGGGGGGGGGCGGGGGAAGGCGGCAGTAGAGTGGAGAATAATTTTGGATACGAGTCTTGATTATACTGAAGTTTTTGGGCACGAGGGAATTAGACTGCTTCATTCGTAAGCTTTCTGAGACTGAGTACCTAGGTTGTACTCAGTTCGGCAATGTGGTTTTCGCCGTTTTGGTGACATAGCCGGTCAAAAATTGCAGCAAAGCAAATAAATTTTCAGCAGATTTTCAGCGGAACAGACAGTGGAGCAAGATTTGCAGTAAACAGATTTTCAACAAAGTAAAAAAAATTACACTTTTTATTAAATTTTTATAAATTATCAATTTATAATTATTTATAAATATATCAATTTATATAAATTAAATATATATGATATAAATAAAAAAATTAATATATCAAATTATGAAGATAAAAAAACGATAGAATATAAAAATATATATATATATATTATATATAATATATATTATATTTATAAAAATGTATTCTATGTAAATTAGGATAACATAACTCTCAAGTCCTCCAAATATTAACTTAATCTATATTTCTCTCTTTTGTTTTCAAGTTTGATATTGCAAAGAACATTTTGTTAATAGACGTAATCTAGACGGAAAGAAAAAACAAAACAAAAAATTAATCTAATAAGTTTTAGTCTATAAAATTTATTGTGTTTTTAATTTTTTTATTATGAATTATTTTGAATTTCTTGTAATTTCATAATAGACTTTAAATGAGTTTCAATAACATAATTTAAAAAAAATTATGAAAATGAAAATTATTATTGTTTGTGTTTGGCCTCTTCGTATTTGGCTTGAGATTCATCAAATAAATTCGTTGAGAAATAAAATTCAACGAACTTGAATTTAATCAATTTTGTTAGTTTTAAAGTACATGTATTTTTATTTTATTTTTTATGACTAGATTAAGTCTAAGATGGAACAAGACCGATCCAACAATAAAATCATTATCATAAAAATTGTACGAAACTTGATTTAATCTTGATTTTAAAATATATATTTAAACATATTAACATGTTATTTCTATTCCTTGGTTACGGGTGATTAATATAGTTATTAATGAGGGGGCGACCTTCCCACTGGGCAAATGGCAACCCAGATCTGCCAGCTGTAGGGGCGATCTACGGGACTGCCACCCCCGTCCTATTAAATTCATTGCAGGCCTTTACTCCGCCCTACAAATTACCATCAACCGCATTATACTCGGCCTTCGATTCGCCTCTCCGGTGCTCAGCTTGCAGTCTATCTGCGTTGGAATGCCCAGTGCTTCGAATGTCGCTCTGTGGCTTTTTAAGAACCAGCCTCCGCTGGTTATGCCTCATTTGAGGTCTGTTAATCGCGCAATTGGGCTGTGGATGCTCTGCTTTTTCGATTTGCTGCTGGTGCTTGGGCCTTGGCAGCGGACTCTAAGGATCAGACCTCGGCCCTCAGCACAGAAGGCCTTGGTCTTTTCCTTTGAGCGCCTTGGCTCTCTCGTATGCAAGCCCCAGTTTGTTGGTGTTCACACTGCGCCCCTCGGCGCTCAAGGTGACATTCCGAACTAGCTCTTTGTGGTAAGCCTCGCACCGCCCCTCTGTGTTCCTTTTGTTTCATATTCGTCGCCCTTCGTGCTTCTATTTACTGTTAAGCCTTCGAGCAAGGCCAATTGGCTCTCTGCGAATTGTGGTGGGTGGCGAACTAGTTCTTTGAGTAGCCGCTGTTTAAGTGTCGCTCCAGAATGCCGCGTGAACGGCTCCGCCTTATCAGTCGACGGGGTGGGTCTCGCGGAGGAGCCAGAGGAAGAGCTTCCCCTCAATGCTCCTCTCCCTCAGTGGGTTCCCCCTCTGAAGAAGTTAACTCCCATGGGGCTAGGCATGGCCGAGGCAGGGGAAGAGGCCGAGGTCGTGCAGTTGCGTGTTCGCACAACTCTCACCCCTCAACCCGTTTTCAGTTCCCCTGCTCCTTGGACAACGCTACTTATTTTGTGTCTGTGCGGATTGAGAAGTGCGAAAACGCAGCTTCTCCAGAAATCCCTGCAGAGCCTAGGCCACCTTCTCCTGTTCAATGTCCAAGATTTCAGCTTGCGGAGGCCTCGGGTGCGGTGGTGGGTCCAAGCGAGCCGACAAAGGATGATGCTCCCTACACAGATACGAGTGTGTCAGATCAGTATGGTTGCAGAATTGTTGAGGAGCAACCATCCACCTCCGTGGATGCTTGAGCTGGTCTCCTCGCCGTTTTGGGGGTCGTCTCTGCGGTTTCATGAAGTGTGTTCGGCTTCTCCAGTGCACAGCGTTCGTCGTGGGACAGTTTTTTATCCTTTCAGGTCTGTTCAGGTCGAATTCGGTCTTCATCTTCATCTACTGTTGTTGTTATATCTATGTATGTTTGTATCTCCTCACAAAGCCCAGGATAGTGGGTTTTGGTATGTGTCAAATGGTTTGGCTTTCAGTGGGTTTTGGATTGTGTCCAATTGTCAGTCTTTCAGTCCTTCAGTCTTGGTTGGTGTTTTTGTCTATCCCGCGTATGTTGGACAAATCAATTTTCAAAGAAAGTCTCATCTTCCAGTGTTAAAATCCAGCTGTAACCATCTCAGCATGGTGAATTTTAAGGTTAGCCTCGGTGTAAGCTTTTTTGTAATCATTTTTGTATAATAATAGAAGTAGCATAAATTAAAAAAAAAACATACTATTTCCATTTCTATTATATGTATATAATGCGTATATTGAATTTTAACAATTAAATTTTTTAATTTTATAAAATGTATGATGTAGAGTCAAATTTTACAATAAAAAATTTTACTATTAAAACCAAATTTGAATCAACTTATTTTGAAATATATATTTAATCCTATTAACATGTTATTTCCATTTATATCATGTGTTTTTAATGAGTGTAATGAAATTTATTACATTTTTTTATTTTCATATTTTGTAAATTCTATTACCAAAATTTTCACTTTTGAATTTTTCAATTGAACGTCAAAGGTTTTCAAACTTTAAGTAAATAATTTATTGTATAACTAGTAAGTAATTTAGTGTGTAACTTGTTATCTGTGTTGTTGGCTATGTATTCGATAATGTGTTGACTCAATAAAAATTAAACTAACAATGTGTAAAGGGGATGTTAGAGAACAAAATTATTTTTATTTTTATTTTTTTAATTCTATTTATTTAGGTTATGATCTGTTGAGAGTTGGAGTTTTATTTAATAATGATGATTTTTGTTGTTGAATTGTACGATTTTTCTTGTGTTTATTATCTACGATGAGAAATTTTATCTATATTTTCGTACCTTGGCTTGGGACATAGGAGCACAAAAAAAATTAATATTTTATGAATCTTTACACAAATTTCTATGTATTGCTCCACTTTGTCATATCAAAATTCAGTAAAGAATTTCCTTCACACAAAGTTATGCATGCCAAGGATCAGGTTAATCTCTTTCCATGTGCAGAGCATGGTCAAGAGTCGGAGTTATCTCCCTTCACGCATTGTCAAAAGAAAACAGGGTCTACCCTTCGACTAGTCGAGGTTGGGTTTTCATTTCATCTCCCAGCTCACCTCTATTCCTCCATTATAATTTCTAGCACACATCCGACTGGTTCAACACCGACCAAATGCTAAGGTTTGACTGAAACTATAGAATATGCATTGTTCGAAGGAAAATCAGGAATCAGACCTGACTATGGTCAGCCTTCCGCTGTTGCATGCCCTTTATTCTGGTTGGACGACTACCAACTATCAATGTCTTTCATTTTCCTTGTGGCATTAAGTCAGTGGCGTAGGTAATAGTAGTTGGTAGTATAGCATTGCAACGCAACTGTTTATCTTCCATGTGGCACTAGCTCAATGGCCCACATGGAAATATAACATTGTAACAAAGTTGTTCATATTCGATGCGGCAGTGACTCAATTGCACAGGTGGCAGTAATGAGCTGACAGGCCTCTCAGGGTTGGCCCTATCCATCAGCATGCCCAATTTTTGTTATTTCTTCATTGGTGCATCAACCTGCTTGACTCGGGTTATATATATATATATAGACACACCATGCGGTAGTGACTCAGTGGCCCACATTGCAATATAACATTATAACAACACCATTCATCTTCCACGTGGCAGTGACTCAATGGTGCACGTTGCAATCATGACCTCGACTAAATTTAAAATATTAAT